>PVKB01001485.1:0-267539 GCA_004027205.1 Ctenodactylus gundi
CCTCTGCCAGGGGCCTCACCTGTGGCCTTGAGCAGGCTCTGGAAGAATTTCTGGTTATAGATGCGCGCCACACCACTGATCTCGGGCACCTGCGTCTCCTCCACTGTCCGCCGGTTCACAAAGTTGGCTGTGATGCCAATGGCCAGTTTGCCCCGCATTTCTCGCACCGTGAAGCCTAGGTGGGGAGGGCAAGGGGACATGGCAGGAGGACCGGGAGTCCAACGCCCCAGAAATGCCCCCGGGGCTCTGGAGGGAAGGGCTCACTCACCTTCAGGGACAAATTTACCTCCCGCGGCGGAGATGAGAACATCAAATTCATAGTCTTCCAGCTGGGCAGGGGGGCTGGGCTGGAGCTGAGCTCTCCAGCCACTTCCTGGGGGCAGAAAGTAGGAGGAAGGCGTAAGGCTCTCCCAGGCCAACTCGGGAAACAAAAATAAGTGTGCGGCCAAGCCACTGGCCCAGGTCTGTGAAAGCCCAGCATTCTTGGAGGCTGACAACTTAGTGACTTAGTAAGACCCTGCTTCAAAATCAAAAATAAAAGTGGGCTGAGAATGTAGCTCCGTGTAAAGCCTCTGGCTTGATCCTCAGTACTTGGCCCCAAAAATGTGCTAAGAGATTCTGGTCCAGAAAGCAGTGACCCCCTGTCTGTCTGTTCCATCCTCACAGCAGCAGGTGAGGAAGCAGGGTGCCCATTTCCCCAGGGTAACTGAGGCTGCACACCAGCCAGGCCCCACTGCTAGGGGGAGACTCAGCAGACACGTGGCCCCTGCCTTCCTCCACCCACTGTCAAGACCTCCCCCCCTCCGGGGAAAAGGGGTGTCCCTGGGGTCACAGAACCACTTACCCTTTCTAGGAGGGGGCCGGAGGCCGGTGAAGGTAACACCCCAGTGAATTTC
This sequence comes from Ctenodactylus gundi, assembly GCA_004027205.1. NCBI lineage: Eukaryota > Metazoa > Chordata > Mammalia > Rodentia > Ctenodactylidae > Ctenodactylus > Ctenodactylus gundi. The sequence continues at coordinate 897 of PVKB01001485.1, forward strand.
CACCCCCAGTAGTAAGGCCACCTTCAGGAGAAGCAGCTGCAGCTGCCGGATGCCTGGAGAGAAAGGGACATTATTAGGTTAGAGGTCACTCTGCCCAACCACCCCCTTTACACTTGGGGTTCAGGGTCTTCTTCCAAGTCGCCTGCCCCGGGCCTCAGCGCCCCGCCCCCGCCTCCCGGGGTCCACGCCCCGGCGCTCACTGATGTGGTCCAGGGTCCCCGTGCAGAAACGCCCGTAGAACTTCTTGGCGCCGAGCGCCCGCAGGTCGTGGATGGTGAAGGGCCAGAGGTGGAGCACGTTGTGGCGGGAGAACTTGGTGCGCTTCTCCACCAGCACCACGCGAGCCCCCAGCAACGCCAGCTCCACGGCAGCCCGGAGCCCGCAGGGTCCGGCGCCCACCACCAGGCACTGCGGGCACACAGGGCAGGGTGGCCGGTCGTGCCACCTTCCCCCTGCCACACCCGCCCCTCTCCCCGCCCTCCCGGCCTCCCCGCTGCCTCCGGCCACCTTGGTGTTGCTGCAGGCTCTGCCTTGCTGGTAGACCGGCTGGCCGGCTCGCTTGTCCAGCTTGGCCCACAGCGACTTGGCGCTCCAGTAGTTGAGCTGGGCTTTCAGCTTGTGGTACTGGGGCAGCCCCCCGCCCGGCTCCAGCCCCAGCGCGCCGCACAGCCCTCGGAAGCTGCTCAGCGCGTCTTGGCACAGCTGGGCCTGCAGGAAGCTGTCGAAGTGGGCGTGGGCCGGGTTGGTGCACGTGGGAGAGGCCATGGGGGCCCCAGGAGCTGCTCGGAGGGCTCGGCTGCGGCGGAAAAAGAGAGAGAGGGGGAGGAGCCTCAGAAAAGAGGGAGGAAAAAGGAAGGGGAGGGGAGAGGGGGCGGGGGTCCACCTCGGATTGGCCGTGCCCGCCCCCCGCGGATCTGCTCTTAGACTGGCGCCGGAGCGAGGCGAAGGTGGCCAAATTTGGAAGTGAGCGCTCGGCGGGCGCGGGCTCCGCATCTGCGCGCAGAGATCAGCCAGAGGCCCCAGGGTCCCGGGGGTGGGAAGCCTTGGCCTGCCTTCCCCCGGACACTGGACACGGGGCGGAGGGGACTGTCCCCGAGGACCGGGGCGGACAGCCAGTCGGACGCAAGGTAGGTTTCCCTTCCCGTTGAGAGCGACCCCGCGGCATGGCACGAATCACTGGCCCATCCCACCCTTCCCACTCGATGCCTCCCCGCGCCGTCGCCCCTGGGTGGCGTCCGTGCCACGCTGGACGTGTCACATGGCGGGGGCAAAGTTTTTCCTCCTGAGCACCCGTGCGTACCTCCTGACAGCCAACCGCGCTAGGTTCCACTTTCCGCCCCCAGACCGCCTCCGTCGGTAGCCGGGGGTGGGGGTTGCGCCCGCACCGGTGCCTGACTCACTGCGGTCGGAACACTTCCCCTGGGCTCTCGTCGCGGCCGCGGGGAGGGCGGCGGCGATCGCGGCTGAGTTACCTCCCCCCCGGGGTCCTCCCACCCCGGCGGACCCCCTGCCAGGCCCCTGCGCCCGCGGGGGCGCGCTCGGCCCGGAGTCCCGGCCACAAGGCCCGCTTTGTGCCCTGCCGGCTGCCGGCCCACGCTCGGCCTGAGCACTGTCGGGGGCTTTCGCGCGCCGCGGCCGGAAGCGAGCTGAGAGCGTGGGGCGGGGGCCGGCGCGGCGCTGGGGAGGCTGAGCGCGGGGGGTCCCGGGGCCCGCAGCTCCACCCAGGCGGCAGGAGGCGACCGCAGGGCCCCGGGGAGAGCGTGGACACGACCGCAGCGAAGACCGGGAGGTGGCGGTGAGCCCTCCGCCAAGGGGCAGAAAGGGGGCGACCTGGCTGGGCTCGCGGGGACAAAGGATGTGCGCGCGGCCCAGGGCGATGGCACGCCGGGACCGCGGCGGCAGTGCCGAGGAGGCCAGAGCGCCCCACTCGCGCAGCTCCCCGCGACGCCCAGCTCTGGCCGCGGGGCAACTCACCTGGCCGCTTGGAGCCCGCGGGACGGGCGGGCAGCGGGGCAGGCGCCCCGGGGGCGGAGAGGGCACTGCGCGGGCGGGGACCGAGGCTCGGCCCGCCGGTGGGCTCCGGCGCGCCCGCCGAGGCTTTATCCTTCGCTCTGTCCCGGCCCGGGTGTCCTCGCGGGACGGCCCCGCCCCGCCCCGCCCCGCCGGCAGCAGGGTGGCGCCCGAGGGCGTGGCGCGGCGCAGCCAGGTTCCGCCCGGGGCCTCGGATCCCGGCGTCCGGGCCACACACGGCACGGCCGCTTGCTGCGCGCGACCTGCCAGCGGCCGCCAGCGCCGGCCCAGCGGGGCGCACAGGCCCCGCGAAGCGTTTGTGGACTGTTTTGAGTTTTTCGGTACTTTAATTTTTTTATTTTAAGATAGGGCCTCACCAGGTAGCTACATTTCCCAGGCTGGGCGCGAACGTGCCACCCTTGTACCTCACCCTAACCGAGTGCTGAGATTACAGGCCTGCGCCACCAGGAGGGGCTCCGCAAGAAGTTTTGGGAATCGGCTGGTCCGGGCGGCGCCGGGAAGGCTACACTCTCTTCCTCTTCCTCACCCGGGCTTCCAGAATCCGGGTGCCCCCGGTGGATCCCGTGGTGAGGCCGGCCTGCCTCTCCAACAGGGCTGGTCCCGAGTCGGATTCGAGGGCGAACTGCACCGACCACAGCCTCTTAGGAGCCAAGCCACCTGCAGCTTCCCGCTGGGCAGAAGGAAGGGTCCACGGAGGTGCTGGGAGGTCCTGTCCGACCAACAAGAGGTGCAGAGCGGAGCCTGGCATAGCTGTGCGCGCCTTTAATCCAAGCGCTCTGCGACGCTGAGGCAGGAGAATCAAGTTTGAGCCTGGTGTGAGCTATTTAGCAAGACTGGATCTCAAGATGAAATAAAATATAAAATGAACAGATAGGGGGAGGAGGGCTAGGGATGTAGCTCAGTGTGAAAGCCTGGGTTCCATCCTCAGGGTGTGGGGGACTGTCCCAGAAACCCAGGGGCGGACTGCCAGCTAGATGGGAGGGAGGCTTCCCTACAGGAATGGGAGGGGTGTTACCTGCCACAGGTTAGATGGCCAAGGTGCCGGAATGCCTTACTGGCATGTGCAACCTGGGAGTTTTAGAACTTATATATGTATATTAGCGATATTATATGTATTGTACGTGGCCCAACATAGTTCCTCCTCATTAAAAAGGGGGGGGATAGAGTGGCTGCAGGTTGGACCCATGTGCTTTGGAATGAGAACTCAGGAGACAGTCAGTGCTGGGATCAGATCCTGGTAAGGAAAGTAAAGGGGCTTGCCCAAGATCCTTCAGCTCGTTACTAGGTATAAAACATCAGTTCCCTGTGCTGCCAGCCCGACTGACGATGGCCTTTACCTCAGGGTCCCCAGTAGTCAGATTTTATGAAAAACCAAAGATTACTGATGTCTTATAATCTGCACACAGCAGTGGCTGAGGTGATATCCCGCCCTGGGGTCTATCTGGACTCTGACACATGGTATTGATAAGATGACACAGCAGGGTTGCTGTTGATAAGGTGACACTTGCCAGCCTGTCATCCCAGCTCTGTGGGAAGCTGAGGCAGGACTGCAAGATCAAACCCAGCCGGGGCAATTTAGCAATGTAGTGATATTCTGTCTCAAAGTTAAAAAGATCTGAGGATGTGGTGTAATATGAAGGCCCTGGGCTCCATCTCCAGTACCACACACACACACACACACACACACACACACACACACACACACACAGAGAGAGAGAGAGAGAGAGAGAGAGAGAGAGAGAGAACAGGTAGTCATCCAATCAGAGAGGACTGGCAGAAAGAGCTGGGCTCTTGGTCCTTTTCTGTCCCCACTCTGCATTTTGTTGGAAGCCACCCAGAGCAGGGCTGTGGGAACACTGTGCTCCTAGCACCCTCTGCGGGGAGGAAAGTAGGGGAAGTGCCTGCTCCTGCTCCCTGCCAGGACAGGACAGGCTACTCGGCTGGCCACACTCAGGAAACTAGGGCAGCCTTCCAACCTGGCCTATTCCAGATCCTGAGGGTGACACATCTTTGGCTTGAAATTTGCCGCATATCTGACACACCCGTGTTTGAATACACAGCACTCAGACGCAACAGAGTCCACTAAAAGTTTACCCGGGCACGGCAGCCAGCTGCTCCCTCTTAACTGAGTTCCTGTTGTGCGAAGGCCCAGCAGGGTCTTGAGGGCCCCAGTGGCCCTGTGTTGTGAAGGGGCTGTCTGGGCAACACACAGTCAAATTTGCCTTTTAAAATGTCACACAACAGTACTGCATTCATCAGTGTTACAGTACCTGCTGACTTGTTTTTTGTTTATGCTAATTAAAGACACAGCCCTGAGATGAAAGCCGGGGCGGGGGTGGGGGGACCCATGGGGCTGAGACCCAGGGCCGAGGCTGGAGGCCAGCCTTGCTTTCCACCGGGCCTGCCTGGGATGACCTTGGGAAGGAGGGCAGCTTGGTGACTCAGCCTTCCCTACCCATTTCCGATCTCTGATCCTATCCAGGTCACCAGCTGTAAGTGCAGAGACTGCGGGACCCTAACTGACTGCTTATGCAATTTAAAAAAGATCTTTACCAAAGGTAAAAGCATGCATTTATTATTTATTTATAAGTGTTGCTCTCTTTTGAGTCTTGAGTCAGGCGTGACCACTTTGTATGCTGTGGTAGAACTAGAAACAGTGCGTCATCACATTGGCCAGTTCATATGAGACTGAGCAGTGGTTCTGCAGGGCCTGGAGATGCAGGCCTGTTACCCTCTGGGTGGCGGAGGCAGGAGGCCCGGCTGTTCGAACCCAACCCGAGCAACCTAGCAAGACTCTGTCTTAAATAAGCAGTTAAAAAAGGGCTGGGAATGTGGCTCAGAGGGAAGGTTCAATCCCCAGTACCACACCCACGTGCAAAAAATTTGTCCCTTACACACAAAGTCAGTTTTAAAAGAATTCTAATGTTTTGGCAAATATCACACCTGTAGTTGCCTCTGTTAAAAACCTGATCTGCTAAGACTGGAACTACCTTCTTCCAGTGTCCCCATCTTCTGGTTCTGGTTTCCTTCAATGTCAGCCTCACCTCCTGGGCTGAAAGGCAGGAACTGGGTTTCTAGTGTGACAGGTGACCGCCTAAGTCACCGTAGATAGCCTTGCAACCCACGGTCCTGGCCTGGAAGAGAAAGCCCTGGGCAACTCAACTGCTGATGCAAATCCTCTCTGTGATGGTGTAGAGCAGGCAGGGCTAACCTGTGGCCCACCGTAGTTTGCCTTTTTTTTTTTTTTTAGGTGAAGAGGATCTGTCTTGGGTTGTATATGAAATATTCAGTTCATGTACAATATGAAAACTTCTTTTTTAAAGTTTTTCATTGTAACATTACAGAAGAAAATTAAGGGAAAAACAAAACAAAATTTAGAGTTGCCTGATGGAGTACAGGGACAGGTGGTTTGATTAAAATCACAGGGACGGGGCCTCTCCGCGCTCTGTGATTAGCTGGGAGTCAGTGAGGGTAGGCGACTAGGAAACCACCTGCCTGAAAGCCCCATGCAGGAAAGAGGTGACTGTGTCCATTGGGCAATAGCCGAAGCCAGGGCGGCTGGAAGAAACGGCCCAGGAGGACGCTGGGCTGGGGACTTCACACTAGGTGTGGGAGGGAGCTCATGGTGCACAGTGTGCTGGGGAAGTGGGTGGGCTGAAGGACCTGGAACTTGGTGAGGGGTCTGTAGGGAGGGCTCCCTCTTTCTCCTGGGCCTTCATATTCCTTCCTGCTCTTCCCTCCAACTTCATCCCCTGGTCGCTGCTTTCTGTGCAGTACCGTTTTGCAGAAGGCCAAGCATCAAAGCCTTTCTCTTCTCCCTCTGTTTTTTCCTTTTTTGGAGCACTGAGGATCGAGCCTGGAGCCTTTACACTGAGTCATATCCTCAGCCCACTATTCTGATTTTAAGACAGGGTCTTACTAAGTCACCAAGTCACCCAGGTGGGGTTCAGATTTTCAAACCTCCTGCCTCAGCCTCTCAGAGTGCTGGGATTACTGGCATGTACCACCGTGCCTGGCCAGAGTGTGATTTCAAGGACACCAACCACCCTGAGAGACTGTACAGGTGAGTTACAGGGGCTCAGGGCCAGTCTAAACACCTGCCCAAATTTTGTTATGAGACTGCTTTTGCCCTTCACACAGTTTGTCCAAAGCTATTTAAATTACACAAAGATGATCTTTGGAGGATTTTAAAAATGCAGACAGTTTTTGTTTTGAACTCAAATTTAGCCTAAGGAAGTTTCAGTGTAACCCTTCATTTAACAAGAAAAAGATAGGAATGAGCAAACCCCACAACTTTAGCTATTCTTTTGGAAAATCACCTCTAAGCTGGGTGTGGTGGCGCAGGCTTGTAATCCCAGCACTCTGGGACGCTGAGGCAGGAGGGCTGCAAGTTCCATCCAGTCCAGCCTGGGCAACTCAGTGACTTGGTGGGATCTTGTCTCAAAATAAAAAAAAAAGGGAAGTCACGGATCTAGTTCAGCAGGAAGGCCCTGGGTTTAGTCTACATCATCATACGCACGTACACACAGTACACACGCGCACACAGGCACACACGAGACGTATCTCCAAGTTAATGCTTAAGGTGATATACTGTGGATAGTAATAATGCGACATAATCAATCTGCACTCAGGGCCTATGTGTTTCCCTGCCCACACCGTGACTCGGCTCCTTGTCCTCCTTCCGTACTTCACATTGAATATGCTATCACTTTTGGACTTTGATGAAAAAAATTAAGATTCCTGGTTCATGTTACCCAAACATGGCTAAGTTCCCATATTTTGTGCTGAAAATGAGACTGAGTGACCTTTAAATGTTCTCCTAAAGTGAGAATGGTACATATTGCCATGGTTTGGATCTGGAAATGTCCCCCAGAAGCCTCATATACATGGATAAAATGGGATAACTGTGTTACTGGGAGGTAGGGCCTGGCTGGAACGGGCGGATACTTGGGGCGAGGCCTACAAAACTTGCGTCAGTTTGTGGGGGGTGCCCGGGACAGTGCTTTCAGATGTGCAGTTCTTGCCAGGAAATGAGAGGGGGGCACCCACTGTGGGGGGCCCAGATGGCAGCTGAAACTAAGTAAAGTAAGAAGAAACACTGCTGCAGGTTCTCCAGAGAAAGCTCTCACCTTGCCTGAGTCTCCAGCCCTGGGCTTGCTTCTGCTTACGCTTGACTTGGGTCTGCAGAACAGGGTGAGCAGCTCTCCAGCCTGGCTCAGCCATGGGCTTCCAGTCTTGCCAGCTGCCTATGAGTGGACCTTCTGAAACTGGGAGCTAAATAAATCTTTCCTCCCTTAAATGGTGGATGTCAGCTATTTTGTCCTAGCAATGAATATGTAACTAAGACAGAAATATTACAGTTAACTGAAGTCGCCTCCTTCGTTCTGAGTAGAAGGGCAAAATGAGAGGTCCAGCGATGTCCCTGCCTCGCAGAGGTCACTCCCTGGTATGTGCTGCATGGGAAGGGAAGGCAAGGAGGACAGCTTGGAGTTTACACACACGTGCGTGCACACACACACACGCACTCATGCACGCACGCATGCACATACACCTACAAAAGGTAGACCAGATTTTCCCTCAGTTTTTAGGCATTTAGGCCTAGGTTTGGAAGCAGAGGATAAAAATTAACCATAACAGTGCCTGTCTATAATCCCAGCACTAAGAAGGCTAAAGCAGGAGATCTGAAGGTGGAGGCCAGCCTGGGCAATTTAACAAGAACTTACCTCAAAAAATGGATAAAAAATTGATCTTAGTCCTTGGAAAACAAATCTTAGGTTTAAAATATCCATGGTCAAAGCTCAAAAAAGGGCTGACTTCCAGAAGTTCACCTTAGCAGTAACTTGAGCTCACTTGGCTTAATCTGGATCAAGCCTTTGATCGGCAGAAGTAGGGAAGTACTAATAGAACCATCACTAGCACTCTGGGAGGCCGAGGCAGGAAGACTGCAAGTACAAGCCCAGCCTGGGCAGCTTGGTGACTCAAGAGACACCCAGTCTCAAAAAAGTAAGAAATGAAGTAGTAGTTGATCCATTTCTGGCGACTGTGACTTTCATCTGTTCCGTGTAAAAAGAATGACAGCACATGGAAATTTCAGCCACATCCCCTTCCTCCTAGTCTAAAGCCATCTGGTAGACGTGGCATAGTGAGACTGCCCAGGCGTGTGCTCCAGGTCTGGCTCTACCACTTTCTAAATGACCTCAGCCAACAGCTGTCATCTCTTTGAGCCTCAGTGTTCTCACCCGTAAAACGGGCATAATGATAACAACAATACTTACCTCACAGGAATGTCATGAAAATCAAGGCTTATTTCAAGAAGGTTGGGGCTCTCCTTGCCCAGCAGGCAACTGTTGAATTGGGCACAACCACCCTCCAGTTTCCGTTGAAGCCTTCCTCACGTAGTGCCTCAGAAGGGGACTGTATCTGGAAATCAGGTCTTTAAAGAGGTAGTTAAGTTACAAGGAAGGTCCCTAGGGTAGGCTGAGGGAAGGCCATCTGAATGCTCAGGGAGGAGACTGTGTCTGGACACCTCAGGAGAATCTAGCCCCACCCAAACTGATCTGAGATTTCCAACTTCCAGAACCATAAGATAAAGTTCTGTTGCATACAAGGTGCTTATTAACAGCAGCACTGACATACACGGCCAGGGACCACTAGGGTTGTTTAACCATGGGGGGCCTTAAAAATACTTTTTTTTTTTTTTTGGCATTGGGAATCCAGCCCAGGGCTTTCACTCTGAGGTACATCCCCCAACTTGTTTTTAGTTTTGATTTTCAGACAAGGTCTTACTAAAATGCTAAACTGCCCAGGCTGGAGCTTAAACTTGCAGACCTCCTGCCTCGTCTCCCAGACTGCTAGATTACAGGCTTGAGCCACCACACCCAGCTTTATGTTGAATTTTTGAAGACCTAAATGCAAACTTCTCTGAGACCCTTCCTCCGTTCCTCAATAGCACTGAACTGTTGCTCGGAGCATCACAAGTAACCAGTTATAGACAATACTCAGGAGCCTGGCCAAGTCTGTGGTGTTCGTCACGTTTACAGTTTGAAGAATGGCTGTAACGAGTGCTGTTTCCACAGTAAGAGCTCGTGTGGTCCCAGGGCAGATACCCAGGAGGAAACAGACTCACCTGCAAAGAACGTACGTCTCAGCAGCCCAGACCACAATACTATGTGTCCCATGACACGTATTTGCATTTTCCTACTCGTTAAAACATTTAAAATCATAACTGAGATATAAAATCTACTCTGAAGTACTGCACCAGCCTCAGAGTTTCACGGGGACTTAGCAGAAAGAACTTCCACACTCATGTCCTTTGAGTTTGGAAGCCACTGAAGTTTAGAGAGGGGGTTTCATTCACAGGGGCAGAAAGTATTTAGGACATACAGAGGCAAGGCCAGCAAAGCTGTCATCTGCTTATTTTCTTTGAGAATTGGTCAAACACTGCGCTAGTGGCTACCGGAAAATTGTTAAGCTACCACTGCGTGCCGGGCCCAGAGGTGCATGCCTGTATTCCCACCATCTGGTTAGGCAAACCTGACAATCACTACACTGCGGAAACAGCTCCCTCCCACCTCTCTGGGAGGCTGAAGCAGGAGGATTGCAAGTTCCAACCTGGCCTAGGCAACTTAGTAACTTAGGAAGACCTTGTCTCAAAATCAAAAACAAGAATGGGCTAGAAGGGTGTAGCTCTGTGAGAAAGCTCTGGGCTTGGTCCACAGTACCACAGAAAAAAAAGTTCATTTTATGAGATTTAACCTAGTCCAAAAATAGACAATAAGTTTCCATATGTAGAAAGTTATCAGACTCAACAGAATAATATTTTCAGAAACCAATTTGAATTCAGTATATTTAACACTTAAATTGCAGTAAATACAACTTGATGTCCCGGGATAATTAAGACATCTTTACCTTCACTATAAAATTCAAATATTTCTGACAAAATTCAGGGTTTATTTGGGGCGAGTATTTTGGTCCACTTTAATATTTTTAATTAAATTTAATATCCAGTTAATAAAAATATATATACCTAGGTTTTACAGAACAGCTGAATTCAGCTTTTTGAAAACAGATATACTTTTGGCTTTCTCATTACATATGGCTTTTGAATTAAGAAGGTTATGTAAGTTGCACCCACTGTTAGTGTGACACCAGTGCCCTATGACCACACAAATATGAAGTGCACGTGTTCCTCTGTGGGGACTTCGGGAAGTTTTGAAAGGACGATTTCCTAAACACTGATGTGTCATCTCAGCCCTGACTTGTCTGGACGGCAAGCGTGAATGCACCCTCAGAGAAAAAATAACCGTTCTACCCAACCAACCTACCTGGGAATGTCTTTATCCCCAACATTAAAAAAAGAAAGAAAGAAAAAACATACTGGAAGAGTCCGCAGGAGCATAAGTTATGGCTGTGAACATTTAATGCTTACAGCAATGTCTGAATTCGCGGGCTGAGGACTAGTATCCAGCCGCAGCCTTACAAGAGCCTGGAGGCCAGAACTAACAAGCAAAGCTCTGTCCAGTGTCAGCGCTCCAATCAGGCTCCAAAGTGCCGCTGACAGCAGGCGGGGCTTCGCCAGCACCCCCCACCATAGGAGAATGGTCTTTAATAATACCGGTTCTTGGTGTCAAAAAGGTTGGGACCACCTTCGTGTCAAAAGGCTGGGTGTCACTGACCCCCAAAGGGAAACTGCCCCAGCTCTTAAGGGAAGCAGCAGATGAAAATGAAGACCATTTATCCATACTGAAATGCTGCATCCCAATCCGTTCTCCGGAGAAGACACGCACATACGTGAATGTCCTTGCTGCCAGGTAAACATCTCTGGCTGTCACCTTTTAGTCAGATTCCGGGGTGGGGGCGGGGTCTCTGCTGCAGCAGTGGGGATCAGCTCTGCAGCGACGACGTGGCCTGCGGCATGGGAGGGTCAGGTGGTGGGGGCTCGGGCTCCTGGGCCAGCTGCAGGTGCTGAGCCGGGTCCGAGGGGCCCCCTGCCAGGTGGAGCTGCCCAGCCTGCTCCTGCTGGGCGTGCAGTCGCTCCAGGGTCTCCTTGGACAGTGTGATGACGTGCACAGGTTCGGCCGGCGCGGCCTCCATCTGGCTGGCCATCAGGCCGAGGCTCTCCATGGGCTCGGCCGGCTCCGGCTGCGTGGGGAGGATCAGGTTGTGCAGCTGCTCCGGCTGCTGCGCTATCAGGGTGAGGTCGGCCGCCTGCTCCGAGGTCAGGCTCTGTGGACCGTCTGCGGCTACGATGCTGATCCCCTGGCTGGGCCCCGGCATGAAGTTGATGTTGTGCACAGACTCGGTCACCAGGAGCTGGATCTCCTGCTCGCCAGAGGCAGAGAGCTGATAGGGCTGCAGCTGCAGGAGGCTCCTGACCTCGTCTGAGCTACCGCTGCCCGGAACACTGCTGGCCTCGGGGGTGGGTTTCTCTTTGCTGTGGACTTTCAAGTGGGCCTTCAGGTTGTCTAAGCGGGCAAACTGCAGGCTGCACTCGGAGCAGGAGAAGGGCTTTTTGCCCGTGTGCAGGGTGCAGTGTCGCCGCCTGGCACTGGAGTCGGAGAAGGATTTGCCACATATGCCGCAAGAATATGGCTTCTCCCCTCTGCAGAAAACAGGTTTTATTTATATATTTTTAAGTTTATATGTATATAGGTGTGTGTGTGTGTATATATATATATATATATATATATATATATATATATATATATATATTTCTGTACTGGGGATCGAGCCCAGAGCCTTCATACTGAGCTCTGTCCCTGGTCTATTTCTGATTTTGAGATAGTCTTGCTAAGTTCCTGAGTCTCACCTTGAACTTGGGATCCTCTTGCCTCAGCCTCAGTGTGCTGGGAGTACAAGCCTATGCCACTGGCCCATCTACATGTTTTATTACACACACACACAGAGAGAGAGAGAGAGAGAAATACAGACTGATGGACCTACTTATGACTTCCTGCTTTAGGAGGAAATAGAGAAAAAGTTGCCTAGAAGTGAGTCATAAGTCAGGGGTTTTACTAATGGAAGGGCTTGGAACAAGCCACACCTTCCACAGGCCTCAGTTTCTCATCTGAAAAATGGATTAAAAATAAAAAAGGGGAGTTGGGGATTTAGCTCAGTGGCAGAGCGCCTGCCTCGCAAGTGCAAAGCAAAGCCCTGGGTTCGGTCCTCGGCTCTAAACAATAAAAATCAAATAAAAAAACAAAAAAGACAAGACAACAAAAAAATAAGGTAAAAATAAAAAAAATGGACTAACAATAAAAATTCCAAAAAGTAAGCAAGTGACGTTTGAGGAAGGGTGGCAGTTAGGGTTAGGCAAGATATGATAAAATTTTATGATTCCACAGTATGCATTTCAGATAAGAAAGTAAACAATTACATCCTATATATGCATATATTTCTTTTTTAGCTTTGTTTAGTTTAATTATTTTTTTGAGACAGGGTCTCCCTCTGTAGTCCAGGCTGATCCTGAACTCACCCTGTAGCCCAAGCTGGCCTTGGACTCACGGCAATCCTCCTGCCTCAGTCTCCTCAGTGCTGTGTTTACAGGTATGTGCCACCACGTCTGACTTTATGTGGTGCTGGGGAATAGAACTCAGGGCCTTGCATTTGCAAGGCATGTGCTTTAATTGCTGTGCCATTCCTCCAGCCCGTTTTGTTTAGTTCTTAGACTCAGATTGACCATATAAATAAATATAATTAATATCTTTTATTTTTTGGCACTAGTAATTGGACCCAGAGCACTCCTACTGAAATACACTCCTAGCCCTTTATTTTTATTTAGAGACAAGGTCTAAGTTGCCCAGGATGGGCTCACACTTGTGATCCTACTGCCTGGGTCTTTCAGAGTGCTGGGATAATAGATATGTGCCCCCATACCTGGCCATTAATGTCAATATTAAAAATTTGAGTAGCTCCTAATTATTTGTGAAGAAGCTATTAGAAATACACAGAAATCCAACCTATAAACATAATGTTCATTCATAAAATAGTAAACTTAATGCTTTTTTGGAGACAGTCTCTCCATGCACAGACCAGGCTGACTTGAAAACTTGCTGTGTAGCTCAGGCTGGCTTCAAACTTAGGATCCTCCTGCCTCAGCCTCTCAGATGCTGGGATCACAGGTTTGCATCACCATACTTAAATTAATGCTTATTTTTGACTGCATATGTTAGCTAGCTAGCTTGCTTCCTTCCCTTCCTTCTTACATTGAAGATTTAAACTTTAAGCCAGGCCTGGTGACACAGGTACATAATCCCAGCCCCCCTGGAGGCTGAGGTAGGAGGATTCCAAGTTCAAGCCCAGCCTGGGCAATGTGACTTAGACCCTGATTCAAAAATGAAAAATAAAAATGAACCGAGCTGGTGATAAAGCTCAGTGTGAAGGCCCTGGGCTTGATCCCCAGCGCCATAAAGGAAAAAAAATTCAATAAACGAAGTCATCAATGAACATTTTTACTGCCCAGAATTAGTACTGTTAAATTTTTTGTAAGTAAGAATTTCATAACTGAAAAGATAAAACAAAGTAATAAATGACGTGGCAAGTTCTCGCAGTGTGACAACTTGAAGGTAAAGGGGTACTAGGTGCCACGTCACCCTGTGGGCCCCCAGTGCTGAATGAGGCCCCGAGTGAGACCCCTCCCCGTGGCTCACCGGTGAATTCGGATATGGGTCTGGAGAGAACTCTTGGCTGTGAAGGATTTGCCACAGATTTCACAAGTAAATGGTTTCTCCCCTAAAAAAAGGGAAAACATTTAGAAATACACTCTTTAAATAAGGCCCCAAACCAAGAACCAAACTCAAACAAATGACTTGTGTTCGCAACAGGACAAGAACCCACGAAGCCCCACAAGCAGGGACTGGGCAGCCCCATGTGCTGACACCAGGAGAGGATGAGCAGGCACATTTTTATTCAGGCGCTGGATTTGAACCCAGGGCCTTTGCACTGAGCTACATTCTCAACTGTGTTTTGAGTTGGTCTTGCTAAGTCACTAAGTTGCCCAGGCTGGAATTGAATCCATGATTCTCCTGCCTCCCAGAGTGGAGATTACCAGGTTACTGGTACCACCATTGTGCCTGGCTTCCCTTGACTTTTTTCTGTGCGTGTGTGTGTGTGTGTGGTACTAGAGATTAAGTGTAGAATCTTCACACTGACCTGATCCACAGCCCCCCCCGCTTTTTCCAGTTTTTGAACAAGCGTCTCACCGAGTCACTAAGTTGCTTCAGCCTCCAAGTGTGCCAGGATTTCAGGCCTGTGTCGCTACTTGGGCTTTCTCAAAGTCTCCAAGACTGAAGGTAGCACTTACAAGAGGGACGCCAAGGAACATTCCGTGTTTATCCTGCATCCTCTGCCCTCATGTGCAACGGTGACCACAGTGCCCCTGCCTGGTCAGGCGGCTCACGTGATGTCCTACCCACGTAACTTTCAAACAGACTCAGAATCTGACCACTTCTCACCAACTCCAACCCCTCCCATCAACAACCCACTGTCCCTCCTGGTGATGCTGCAGCCACCAGAGGGTGCCCGGCACAGCCATCTCACTGCAGTCTAGGCTCCCCAGCTGGGATCAGCTCCAGCAGCACCCTGGGCCTGCCACCCCGGACGCGTCCTCTCAGGCGGCTCCCAGCAGCTCGGATGCCCATCGCCTGGTCTCCACTCACGCTGCTTCCCGTCCCTTGCCCAGTGCTCCTCCTGTCTGGACCCCAGTGTGCAACAGTGACACCAGTCCACGTGAGCCCCACCGCTGGCTGTTAAGTCCCTAGCCATGAACGTGGAGGGGTGTTCCAGCCCCAGCGTGGAGGAGTCTCTGCTGACTCTCCGGCCGCTCGTTTGCTTTCCTGCACCGGTCTGCAGCCTTCAGCCTGAAACTCGGCTAGACCATCAGCAGAGCGGGGGACAGAAAGCACCAGTTGTGACGTCTGTCTTGAAAAAGTACTCAGAGTCTCCTTGAAAAGTACCAGAGGCTGCATTTGAATGCGACACCATGGCTACTGGCTATGGATTTGATCTGGTATCAAGAGGACAGTGGCAGTACGAGGAGGACCTGGCTATCCTGCCTCGCTCCAAGGAGCATGGGCATGCCGGCACAGACAGCACATACTGGAAATGCCACCCAGCGTGGAACAGGAGGGACAGGAGCTGACGCTGAGGAGCGACAACATGGTGAGGCCGGGCCTGCCAGGGCTGTAGTGCCAGGTGCCACAGCGTGCCTAAGGGGGCCTGGGGTCCAGCGACTCCCTGACAGTCCGTGCACAGACACCTGGGCACCTGTGCTGGGAGGAAGCAGGTGGAGGAGGAAAAGGTGAGGTAGCAGGACCTGGGTGGGCGCTGAGGCACCCCTATAATGTGTCCTCAGAGGAGCCGGGAGGCTTCTGCCCCAGAGCCCCTTCCTCAGCAGCCCCGCCCTATCCCTGCCTCGCCCCAGACGTCGCAATCCCAAGCCCAAGATCCAGGTGGACACATTCAGCTTCGCTCCCACCACAGCTCTAGCCCGGGAGGAGACTGCAGTCCAACTCCTCAGCCCTCCTCCTGCTCCCGCCTGCTGGCCCCCATGGCCTCCTCCGCCCCGCCACGGGACTGTCACCACACTGCTGTAACCCAGTGGGCTTCTACCGCCTGCCCCGTCTCGTTCCACCCCACAGAGCAGCTGCAGTGACCCTTACAACTCAGTCGTGTCTCGTCACTCTCAGTAAAGCCACCTTACTCAGAGTGAAACCCAGGTCCTCACCGTGGCCTCCAGGGGCGGAGTCTACACCCACACAAGCTCAAATCCTGGAGCCGCACTTCTGAGCCTCCACTCCAGGCCATGCCGTCTCGACCTCTGGCTAGGACCTGGCAGGCATTTTTTTGGCTGAAGATGTAAAGGTGACTGAAAGCGAGGCCAGTGGTGCAGGCCTCTAATCCCAGCACTCTGGGAAGCTGAGGCAGGAGGGTGGAAAGTTCAAGCTAAGTATGGACAACTTGGCTACTCAGTGCGATTGCCTCAAAATACAAATTAAAAAATGGGCTGGGCACGTAGCCAAGTGAGAAGGCCCTGAGCTCAAGCGCCCCCAAGTGACTTAAGCACATGGCTAAAGTGAGAACCCCTACACCACATGGACTGTACCATCCCGAGTCCACCCGCACCACATCCTTCTCTGGGTGCTGCTCCCGGCGCTCTCCAGCTGTCAGAAGCCTCATGTCTGAGGGTCTGGGCCTGTCGTCCCCTCCTATCTATGATGTGCCACCTGGACCCCGTGACACCGTCCCAGGACAGGCCCCAGAGGACATAGCAGCCCCCTTCCCTTGCCATACACCTGACAGGCCTGACTGAGCTCTCTGTCCCCATTACAGCGCTGCCCACCCTGCTGCGTCCTCAGAGCCGGGAGCCAGGAAGTACTCAGCTGGAAGGGACTTGAGGGGAACATTCGGATTCACAGACCCACCCAGGCCTAGTGGCACAGGCTTGGAATCCCAGCACTCTGGGAGGCTGAGGCAGAATTGTAAGTTTGAGCCCAGCCTGGGAAACTTACTTAGCAAGACGCTGTCTCAAAACCAAAAGTTAAAACATGGGCTTGGGATGTAGCTCTGTGTGGGCCCAATCCCCAGTACCACTAAGAAAAAAAAGTTTTATAGAACCTATTAATGATAATGTCTGCAGAAAGTCTACAGACACACTCTTTCATAAAATTCATACCCTAAAGCTAATTAACCAAAGGGAAACTGGTATAGGTTGCATATCCATTATCCAAAATGCTTAGGATCATAAGTGCTTTGAATTTATTTTCAGATTTGGAATGTTTACATATATATGATATCTTTAGGAAACCCAGCCTGTAAGACCCCAAATTCATTCATTCATTCACGTTTTTGTGGTACCTGGAATCAAGCTCAGGGACTCCATACAGGCTGGACTCGAACTTGTGATCCCCCTGCCTCAGCCTCCCACACTGCTGGGAGTGCAGGCCTGCGTCATTGAGCCCACCTCATTTACATTTGCTACAAACCTCATACACATAGCTCGGAAATAATTCCACAGGCTTTCTAGTGCGCCAGCGCCTGACTGCGGTGAGCTACCACAGGAGGTCCGGGCGGAGTTATAGCGGCATCATGTCAGCAGCGAAAGCACTTCGGGTTCTGCGCTGCAGCTATTCAATAACCTGCGTTTAAAAACGAAGCACAAGGGGCTGAGCCCCGGGATACGCAACTTCTATAGCCTATTAGGTAGGACCGTTGAATAAGCAACCTACGGAGGAAAGTCAGAGAACCTAACGGTTTCCTTGTGGCATGTCCCCCTTATGAAAGGTGCAACGGGTCATGGTTTGACTTCTCTTTTTCTTTCCACAAGACACATGATGAGAGGCCACTGTCCAAAATATAACTCTCAGGACACATCAGTAGGAAAACAGCTGGGTCAAGTGGTGCAGGCCTATAACCCAGGCATTCTGGGAGGCTGAGGCAGGAGGACCAGGTTCCAGCCCAGCCTGGGTAGCCTGGAAGATCTTGTCTCAAAAATCAAAAATCACACAGACACTCTAATTCCCCAAATCCCATGGTTCTATTGTGTTACAGAATTTGAAATTCATGTATTTATAAAAAGTTGTTAGATTTTGTGTCATGTGAATTTGTTTTACTGCAATAAAATTATTTCATAAATATTACCCTAAAAAAATTAAAAAGTGGAGCTGACCCAGTAGTGCAGATTTGGAATTCTAGTACTAGGAGGACTGCAAGTTCAAGCCTGGCCTGAGCAAGGTAAGAACCCTGTCTTGAAAGTGAGCTAAAACACAGGCTGGGGATGCACAGCCCTCAGTGTGAACGCCCTGGATTCAATCTTCAGTACCACAGAAAGACGAACATACCTATGTAAGATGTGCTGAGGATGTAACCCAGTGAGAAGGCTCTGGGCTTGATCCTCAGTACCCTAACACATAAACACACACACACAGAGAGAGAGAGAAAGAGAGAGAGAGAGAGAGAGAGAGAGAGAGAGAGAGAGAGAGAGAGAGAGAGAGAGAGAACCTTTAAAAAATGGGACTGGGACTGGAGGAATGGCTGAGCAGTTAAAGCACTTGCTTAACACCTGCTTAGGTTAGCACTAAGTACCTGAGTTTGATTCTTCAGCATCATATTAGCTGGCTGTGATGTCGCACACCTGTAATCCCAGCACTTGGGAGGCTGAGGCAGAACTGTAGGATTTCTGGAAGTCCAAGGCCAGCCTGGACTCTGTAGTGAGTTCAGGACAAGCCTGGGCTAAAGAGCAAGACCCTGTCTCAAAAACAAATAAATGTCCCATGGAAGTCTCATTTATTTGGATGTTATGGAGTATCTTTGGACTCCCAGTGCTGGTAAGAGGTGGGGCCTGGTCGAAGGAAGGGGCAGATCACCTAGTGTTGACTGGGATGGGATCAATCACCAGGCTTCACTGGAAGGGGCGGGTCACTGGGACGTGACCTGGAAGGATATCTGCAAGCTCCGCCCTTCCTATTGGCTTCCTGTTGCATGGTGTGAGACCCTCTCTCTGGCTAGGCCTCTTATCTTGTGCTTCCACTACTGCCAGCCACCCACGAGTGGACCAAGACCACCTCCAGCTGGGAGCAAAAAATCAGTCTTTCATTTCTTAACTTGTGGGTGTAGGTATTATGTCGCAGCAACAAAGAAGTAACTAAGACAAACCTTAACAGAAAAGACGACACGCTGAGGGTAGGGGAAGCTATTGTACCTTACGCAGCTGTTCTGATGTTACACGAAAACATGAGAGCTGCCCTCCTCAGCACTGCCGCCTCTTGGGCCCTCACCTGGTTCTCTGGACCTTGGGGTGGTGGACAGATTGTATCTGCGGGTTCCAGGGGAGAAACATGGTGGCTCTAGGTGTCAGTGCCACTGCAATTGTGTCTCTGCACAAAATACTTTTCCCTCATCACCTTCAATGCTGAAGTCAACTTAAGAGCAAAGCACAGAACCAGACTCAAGACTTGCACTACTCTGTGGAAATAAATGTATTTCCACTTATAAACAGCAGCACTCAGTAATTTTTGTTTCGCTAACCTACAGAGAGACGTGGTGTTTGCCATGAAAGAGCATGGACAGCAGTCTGCATTAGGCTTTCAAATAATCTGCATGACACAGGTCTGTAATGCTAGCGCTCTGAGGCAGGAGGATCACAGAAAGTTGAAGCCCAGTTTAAGCAACTTAGCGAGACTCAGTCTCAGAATCAAAAGGAAAATATGGGTTGGGGATACAGCTCAAGATGAAAGCCCTAAGCTTGATTCCCCATTACCACAAAACAAAAAAACCCCCACCAATCAATAAAAAAAACCCTTTTTTACCCAATTTACAGTACTCATTTGCCAAGCTAGGCTGAAGGGCCTCGGCCCTCTAACCCCCGCCTCGTGGACGACATCACGCACACCAGGGAAGGCGGGCCAGATGGCGGGTTACCTGTGTGTGTGCGCAGGTGTTTCTTTAGCTGAGACACATCCATGAATTTGCGATGGCAATGATGGCATTCCGGTAAAGAGTGGCCTTGTCGCAACAATAAAAAAAGTGTCAGTGCGAACATGCTCTCCCTGCATCTCTTCAGTAAAGCTCTCCCCTGAAAAATAACCACTTTAAATAGGGTGCTGCCGCGACGATGGTGAGCGTCTTTTCATTAATTAGTAAACAGTATCTCCTAGGATGCTTTCTAGTTTCCCTACATGTATGCTCTACCCTTGAAGCACTGGTGTGACTGCCCAAGTGGCCTGGAATGACACTCCCAACACTTCTTTCCTTCGTTTTTCTTTCTTTTGCTTTTGGCAGTCTGAGGATTGAACCCAGCATACAGAGCCACATCCCAGCCTTTTTTTCTGTATCTTGAGAGAGGGTCTCACTCGTTGCCCAGGCTGGGCTTAAACTTGTGATTGATTCTCCTGCCTCAGCCTCCCAGAAGACAGGAAAGAGAAAAGGACAATGAGTAGCTCAGGAGGCAGAAAGTCTGGCTGGCCCACTGTGGCGATAAGTGTCTACCCAGG
Source organism: Ctenodactylus gundi (assembly GCA_004027205.1). NCBI lineage: Eukaryota > Metazoa > Chordata > Mammalia > Rodentia > Ctenodactylidae > Ctenodactylus > Ctenodactylus gundi. The sequence continues at coordinate 20,915 of PVKB01001485.1, forward strand.
CCCCACTAAAAACCTGTCACTCAGGCTAAGGGTGAAGCCCAGTCATTAGAGCGCCGGCCTAGGATGCACAAAGCCCTGGGTTCATTCCTAGCATCACATAAAAGGTAGTTGGGTGTGGTGACACATGACTATAATCCCAGCACGCAGGAGGCCGAGGCAGGAGAATTGCCATGTGTTCAAGGCCATCCTGGGCTATATAATGAGTTCAGGACCAGCCTGGACTACACAGCGAGACTGTATCTCAGAAAAAAAAATTACTCAACTGAAACCCTCTTAGGTGAGTGGCATTTGGGAAAGAGAGCAATTCTGTAGGGCTTCTGCGTGTGGCGCCAAAACGATGGCACAAAATTAAATTTAAACTGTGTCAAATTTTAAAATTTATAACAATAATTTAGAACACTTGTTAAAACATTCCCCTCAGCATCCTTTTACCTCGTACAATATGAACCTAATGCTCCTGAACCAACGTGCACGTGCATTTCTCCCCCACCAAGACAGACTTATGGTTACTGTACCCGTATGAACTCGGTAATGGCTCTTCAGTTGTCTGTTCTGGCTGAAATATTTTCCACACTGATCACAGGTAAAAGATTTCTGTCCTGCAAAATTAAAAAAAAAAAAAAAAACAACCTTAGACCAAGCAACTCACTGTAGCATAACACAGTGGGGTCTGGCTCCCATTTCCTACAGATAACATGAATGACTTAGCTCCACCTGTTAGGACCGGGTCCACACTGCAGGAGGTGAGCAGCGGGTGAGCGTGGGGACCTTCAGCTGTACTTACAGCTGTCCCCCATCATGCACATTGCCATCTGAGTTCCACCCCTGTCAGATCAGCAGAACTGATCCCTGGTTCCAAAAACACTGGGGTCACTGGTCTACACAACCAAAAGCCTCAGGTGCCTGCTGAAACCTAACGGTGCAAAGGTCTGTGGAGGTAAGAGAACTGGTGAACACTGGGCTAGACCTGACAAATTCAAGATTCCCCCAAAGGCATTCAGAGTAATGAACTGCAAACTCTGGTGGTCAAGAAAAACCCAGGTTTGAACTCCCAGGAACCAGTTCTACGTTGTAGATGAGGGCTTCCAGATCCCCAAAAGATCCTGTCTTCCATTTACATTAGGTGGGTAATGCCGACTCGGGGGTAGGGAACGGTGGCAGGGGTCCCAGGGACAGGCCCAGCTACCTGAATGTAGGCTCATGTGCTCCAGCAGCGAGTGCTTGGTGGTCAGCGCCTTGCTGCACACGGTGCAGGCGTAGGGCCGCTCACCCGTGTGCATGCGGGTGTGCACCTGCAGGGAGTGCTTCTGGGCAAAGCCCTTGCCACACTCGCCACACTTGAAGGGCCGCTCCCCTGCAACAAGAGGCACAGAGTGTGTGTGATTACAGACGCGCACAGTCTTCTGCCCCCTCCTAAGCCACACAGCAAGAGTGGCTTGTTTTATTTCTAGTGGTGCTGGGCTCCAACCTAAGGCCTCCACACTGGGCTACATCCCAGCCTTTTCTTATTTTTGAGATAGGATTTCATTAAGTCCCCAAGTCACCCAAGCTAGGCTTGAACTTGCAGTTCTCCTGCCTCAGCTTCCCAGAGGGCATTACCATGCCCAGCAAAGGTACTGCTCTTAAAGGGCCCATTCCAAAGGGCTATGCACTGGAGACAGTGTTGGCAATAAAGGTATGGAAGTGGCACCAGGTGAAACCAAAGCCAGCAAGCCAGCCGTGGGGCAGCGAGATGCACAGGGTGCTGAAAACAGAGCCTAGAGGCAGAGCAATTTGGGGCACGTGCAACCTGTGGGACCTTCGGGAGGGAGGGTCGGGTACAGTCTGTATCAAAGTAGTGAGAGCCCCAGATCCAGCCTCCCATTTCGCCTGGAAATGGAGTGGACGAGTCTCTGGGTAGGGGTTGCCAGGCATATCCAAGTGGGAAGAGTGTACCGCAGGCTAATGAGCTTGCTCCATCTTCCCAGCCAGCAGCCAGGCCTGATGCCTGCAGGTGGAGGCCTAGGCACAGCAGCGGGAAGGTGCCAGCAGGTGGTAGGAGAGCCAGAGGTACCCAACCCAGATACCGGCAAGGAAGTGGGTGCAGCCACAACTCCCCAGTGAACCCACTGCTTTAGGCTTTCCTACTATCTGCAGGGCTGTACTAGGAGTGTTTCATAACCTACCTTACATATGATCAACATGGACACAAACAAGAAACAAATTAACCAGCAGCAAAGAAACATAAGGTTAAAAACTAACAACTAACCAAGTGTTAACATTCTCACAGAGAACATACACACTGAAATTCAGAGGGAATTCTAGGGGCTGGAGACATAGCTCAGCCATTGGAGCACTTGCCTAGTGTGCACAAGGCCCTGGGTTCAACTCCCCAGCACCCCATAAATATGAGGCAGATATGGTGGTACATGCCTGTAATCCCAGTACTCAGAATGAGGCAGTAGGATGGCCCTGAGCACAAGGCCAGACCGGGCTACATAGTGAGACTTTGTCAAAGAAAGAAAGTTCTGACTTAAAAAAACAGTATAAGAGCTCCTAAAGTTAAATAAATAAACACAAATATAAACCTCTAAAAGCCAAAAGATAAAGTGGAAGGGGCTCCCAGCAGTGACTACCTGGCATCCACCGAAGGAAACAGAGCCATACCAATGGAAACTTAGCAGAGCAACCTTCAGAACAAGGCGAGAGCCTCGAACCAGTAACTGAAGAAACAAGAGTTCTTGAATCAGGCCAGCTGGGTTCACCATTCAGTGGGTCATCGTGGGCAACGGACATGAGCTCCTGTGCACAACTAGGGTACTGCTACCTACCCTGCGGGGTTATTGTAAAAATTACATGTGATCCCGTGTAGAAAGGCCTGCGTGTTACAATGCCTGTCACACATACAACTATTATCCCTTTAGTGTGATCCAGCTTTCACATTAAGCAACATCCCAGCCCATTTTTAAGTTTTAATTTTGATAGGGTCTCGCTGACTCACTAAGTTGTTGCCCAGGCTGAACTCACCAAGCCCGGCTTACCAGTCCAAGTTCCAAAACTCACTGCAATAATTTTAAAGTGTAATTACCCGTGTGGCTCCGCTGGTGAATTGCTAAAAAGTGACTGTACTTAAAAACTTTGCCACAGTCTTTACAACGGGCCTCGGGGCCAACGGGGCGCTTTTTCCTTCCACACGCCTTCTTGGCTGAGGCTGGGTCCTCGTCATCCCCGACAAGCTTGTAATCTTTAAGTTTGACGGACCTCCGAATCCTCCGCTTGCTGTGGCGACCCACGTCTTCCTGGGCGTCTTGGCTCTTGGGATCACAGTTCTCGTCTTCGGCAGGCACCTCCTGCACCCGACCTGGCTCAAGAGCAAGCTCTGGTTCGTCCTTTCCTTTTGGGGGAGGCTGTTCGTTGGGGAAGTCACCACTGTCTCCTTTTGCCACCAAGTGTTGTCTGTTCTGAACCAGGCTATTCACCCTTAGCTGTATTTCCTCCTCCGCAGCCCGGTCCGATTTCCCCTCCTGTAAACTACTGACTTTCCTTGGTCTTCCCCGTTTCCGCTTTGGAGGTTCATTTTTCTTATTAGAGATCACCACCACGGGGGCACCGGCGCTGTTCAGAGTCGTTGGCCTGGCGGGACTATGATGATTCTGGAAGTCTGCGTAAGCCTTGACCAGGTCATAGACTTTTAAGAACTGTGCGGTCGCCAGTATTTGCTCTGTGCTTTTCTCGCTGGCGTGGAGATAACCCGTGTAGATAAACTCCAGCAGGATGCCGAAGGTGTCGGCCACCATGCCTTCCAGCATGTAGATGGATTGGCCGATCTCCCCCTCTTCCGCAAACATCATTGAGAAATATTCGCTGCTGGCGGCGAGTAGGGCTTTGTGGGCCCGGAAGTGCACGTTCTCCACGATTAAAGTAATGTCGCAGAGAAAGCCTTTTTTCCTCTGATCCTCAAAACTGGCGAGGACAGTGTCACTGTGACTGTCAGAGTGTACGACGACAGGCTGTCCGGGAGGCGAGGTTTCTGCCATTTTCTTCAATCTGAAATAAGAAAGTAATGCTTAAAAAGACGAGGCACGTCTAAAAAGGCGGACGCCGGCCCCGGGCGACCTGCCATTCCCTTCCCACGGCTGAGTGGATTTTACTATTATCAGTTTTTAAAGTCTCATGCATGTGACTCGCTTCCTCGCCGGTGCCCCCTCCTCCCCCACGTCCGAGTGGCCTGTCGCGGTCGGCATCTCCCCCTCTCTGCACACAGGGAGTGGGGTCACCCCGATGCAAGCCCCTCCCGCGCCAACTTTCTGGGCAGCGACTGAGGAGACGCTGCCTGGAATCACACAGTGTCAGTTACTCCACCTGCAGGGCAGGTGGAAAAAAGGGCGAAAATGTGCACACGGGCCAAGGGCGTCTGAGGAAGCTGCGACCAGATAACCGCGTCAGCCGCGTGGGGCCTCGCCAGGCAGGGCCAGCCCGCGCGGCCCGCGACTCCCTTCCCGGCCGCGCCGGCGCGGCGGGGCGCGGCGAGCGGGAGGCCCAGTCGTCGCGGCGAAGGGGCCCGCGGCCGGCGGCGCACCTACCTCTGGGCGGCACCGACGGGGTCTGGGCCGGGCCGGCCCCCCGCGACCTAAAGCGCGTCTCTACGCCAGCCCCGCCCCAGCCCCGCGCCGCCGAGTCGCCTCTGCGCCCCTGCGCCGCGCGCGCGAACCCGGAAGCGCGCCGCCCGGAGCCGCCCGTTTGCGGACGGCCAGACCACGTGGCCCGCTGTGGGCGGCCGCGGCGGGTGGGCGGGGCCGGGAGCTGGAGGCGGAGTCTGGGGCAGGGACGACAGCAAGGGGCGGGATCGAGCGCTACGTGGGCGGGGCCTGGCGGAGCCGCGGTGAGGTCTATCGGTTTAGCTCGCGGTAGTAGGAATGGAGATGTAACCTTCCCTGCGCTTTGGCGAGTTTTATATCGCGTTAGGCCATTGACTCCTCGTCCATACCTTTATCGGTTTATCTCCTCCCAGATGCGGAGCCTGCGATAAGGTCTCCAAGGTGTGGTGAACCAACCAAATCCCTTCTAACCTGGTCCTCGCCAGCACCTAATGCTAACATAGTAACTTGTTAACATCCCGACCCAAGGCGTGAACTGGCGGCTTTGGAGGGACCTTCCGAATCCAGATCATTTCAGTGCTGCGTAGTTAGAATACGGATTAAGACTGGAGACAAATGCTCAAATGTAATGGATTATGGAACTATGAGTTCAGGACGCTTGAACTTTCAGTTCACATTTTATTTTACTTTTTAAAGCATTTTCTTACCTTCTTTTAGTCTTCCCAGATATGTCTGCGTATGTTTTTTTCGCCTCTTGAATAGTTTCAATGGCTTCATTCCATATCGTTATGGTTTAAATCTAAAGAGCCCCCCAAGAAGGCGATTGGATCATGGGACGCTATATTCATCCACAAATTCATCCATTGATAATTTCATGTGCTGTTGGGCGGTGCAGCTGGCTGGAGGGATGGGCCGCTGGAAGCCTGACCCTCCCTCTGCAGGCTGCGATGGGATGGGCGGTTTCCTCCACCACTGCCTTTCCTGCCTTGAACCCTGTGGACCGAGACCTCCAAAGCTGAGAGCTTAAATACATCTCTTCACCTTTAAATCGTGGGGTACCAGGTATTGCCTGCCAGTGACTTGGAAATGACCAAGACACATACCCACCACTTCCTGTGAGATCCATCAGTCACATGCCAGTGCTAGTGATGTTCTCAGTAATACTGCCCAATCACACCAATAGTTTTTGGGCACACAATATTCCCAACAACTATAATCTGTGCACTTTGTGGAGTGGACAAGGCAAACTGATACACACAGAAGAATAGGAAATGCTGTTAAAAAGCATACCCTCTTCCCCTGGGTAACCAGAGTTCAGTTCTTTATCCTAATTTTTATCACACATATTCATTTTTCCCCCAGGATCAATTTTCTGGAAATCTCAATGAAAGGCACATCCAACCCAGAGACTACAATGGACTTGGTCAAGGCGCTGTTCACGAGACCTCTTTGATGCACAGCTACAGGGTATCCATTGAAGACAATACTAATAATAAAAAAGAGAATAAAATTCCACATTTCTTCTCTCCTGTGCTTCCCTTCTGCCTTCTGGCAGCAGAACATCCCTGTAGCAGTGACCCCAGGCCCTTCCAATTTAAAGTGAGTGTATTCCCCATCATCTCTGTACTTCCAATCTTAGCCAGCCCACGGGCTGTGAGGGGGACAGCACACGTGAGGACACAGTTTGGAAGGCAGGGATGGGAGAGAGGTCTGAATCCACACGTCTGATACCACAACCAAGTTCTGCAAACTTTGGGAGAGAAGGCACCTAACACCTCACCACTGGGTATGAATCTGAGTGTGAGCTGTACAAGGCATGTGGGCAAACTTGGGTTTGAAACCTGCTTTAAACTCTGAGCTTCATTTTTCAGTCATATTGAAAGACTGATATTTAACTCTTCAAGTTGTTTTCAGGTTAGAGAACAGGTTGTAAAGCAGCTAGAGCAGGCATCTAAAATTACTCAAAATATGAAGGATGTTTACTTATTCACTGCTGGGACATATTACCCAAGACCCACAACTTAAGAGAGGAAAGACTCATTTTAGTTCAGAGTTTCAGGTGGTCTCAGTCCATCCATGGGCAGCTGGCATTGGAGGAAGCACAGGCAGAGATGTTGCTGGAGAGAAGCTGTGCATGGCATTGCAAGAGGCAGTAGCGTGGGAGAGGAAGGGTGGAGCTAGCATGTACCCTTCCAGGGCATGTGCCAGGGACCCGCCCCCTCTGCCATGCTCTACCTCTTAACAGCACATGGAATACACAGATACTCTACAATATTCAAATACATGGGGTTTGGGGGGAGACATTCCAGCCCCAAACCATGATGAAGGATGGGAAAACTGTGACCTATTCTCACAAGGATCACAATCAATTCTCATGCCAGGTATAAGAATTACCAAGCAAGGACTTTACAACAGTTACCATCACTCGAATCAATGAGGAGAAGAAGAATACACTTCTAAAAAATTAAAACAGGAAATCCCAGGAAGTAAATCGAAAATACGGAATGAGACCTGTGGGAAATTTTAGAACAAATACATTACAATACTTAACGTTAAAAATAACCGCTGGGTGGGTTAATAGTGAAATGAAAATTCAAAAGGGATCATCAGAATTTGAAGATAGAGGGCTGGTGGTGTTTCCAAGTGGTTAGAGCACCTGCCTAGCATGTGCAAAGCCCTGGGTTTGGCTCCCCAGCACTACATACAAATTGTGTGGGCACATGCTTGTAATTCTAATTCTGAGGAGGCTGAGGCAGGAGGACTGCTGTGAGTTCAAGGACAGGGCTGTATAGTGAGTTTAAAAAAATTTGAAGACAGAAAAAGAAAAATTATCCAATTTAAAGAAAAAAAAAGAGCTGCCTCCCACCACATAAAAACCAGAGCCCAGGGATATGACGAACAACAGGATAAATCTACTTAATTTTTGTAATCGAGGTTTCAGAAGAAAAAAGAGTGTAAATAGGGAAGAAAATTGTCTGATAAGATCCAGAGTTGCCCCAATTTAGTGTAAGATGTAAATTTACAGATTAAAAAATCTGAAAAACCCCAAACAAAAAAGAAAATGTCCACAATGAGTTTCCAGCTGACAATATTGTTAGGTGGGGCCTGGCTGGAGGAGGCAGGTCACTGTGGGCATGACACTGTGGGGCATAGGCTCATGCCCAGGTCCTCCTTCCTTCTCTCTGGCCACCTTACAATGAACAGCTTTCCTTTGCCAGCGGAAACATCATCTACCAGGACGGTCCTGCCTGGGAACTTTTTCACCATGGACTGAACCCATGGAAATGGGGAGCCTAAATAAACCTCTCCTTCTGTTAAGTGGTAGTTGTGGGGAGACTGTGTCCAAGTGACAGAAAAGTGACTAACACCCAGCGCTTGAGATCAGCATCTCTGTCGCTATTCAGCTGGGCCCAGTCTAACCATTCTGCCTCCTTTTGGTCCTCTGGCCCTGCCCAGGCTTCTCCTGGCTTTCTCCTCCCAGCGGCTCCTCACCCCTGATGCAGAGATCCCGGCACAGGTGCTCAGAGACTGGGGACTCTGGCGAGAGGAGCAGAGTAGAAACAAGTCCCGGGGTTCCTTACAGAACTGTCTTCTGCCACATTCGGAGACTGAGGACCACAAGAGGGCAACATTTTCCTATAAATTAATGCAATCAGCCATGAGCTGGGGAAGATGTTTCTAATGTTAAACATGTTTTATTTGCTGCTAAAAAGACAAACAGTAAAGGCAATGATTTTGGTTAGGGCAAGAGGCCAAGCCTGGGAAGGGCTTTGTCTGCATGTGACCACCTCCTCCCCATTTATTTTAATTCTCTATGATGTGCTTTCTTTATTTCCAAAAGGAGACGATGCAAGTTTGTACCCCATAGGATTCTTCTAAGGATTAAGCAAATGAACTTGAATAAAACGCAACTGACAGCAACCTGTACAACAGCACTGCCAATATGTGTGTGTTACAGTCAGGAACCACTAGGGACTGTACAGTGTGCTAGTCTGTATTTACTAAGACATAAATTCTACCTTAAAGTAAAAGAGTCCAGGAGTAAAAAGGAAGTTGTAATCAAGTGATGTGACTGATAACAAGACAGAAGAGAGTAGCACCATGAAGGGCCATTGGAGAAGTACTTAAGTCTTCTGGGGTAAGTGAGGTATGGGGGATGGGAAGAGAGGTGGGAGGGGCTATCAGGGAACCCTCTGAGGAGATGATGCTTAGCTGACCTCTCTCCTATTTCCTCTTCCTCCTCTTCTTCCTTCCAGACAAGCTCTTACTGTGTATAGGCTGGTCCTGTACTTACTAGATAGCCCAGGATGGACCCAAACTCACAGCTATCCTCCTGCCTCAGCCTCCTGAGTGGTGGGGGGATACAGGTGGGTTCCCCACACTCGGCTTATGTGGTGTGGAGAATTGAACCCGGGGCCCTTGCACTTGCTAGGTAAGCACTCTAATTACTGTGCTATTCCTAAGTCAATATATTTTAGACAGATGAGTTGCCCAGAGAAAGAAATGTCCTTACTAGTAACTGTTTTAACTCATGTTAGGAACATTCATATGATGAATAGTAAAGCTATAGTCTGAGGTTTGTATAGTACGTTATCTTCTTTAAATTAGTATTTCATGATTAATGGAATATATGCAGTAATATTTATGTGAATTATAGAGAATAATAAAACATCCATTGTCTTAGTTACTTATTTGTTACTGTGACAGAATACCCAACATCCACAACGTAAGGGAAGAAAGATTGATTTTTAGCTTAGTTTCAGAAGGTCTCACACAGTCCATTCACCTGCAGCCAGCAAAGGTGGTAGCCCATGGCAGAGGATGGCTCACGGCACAGCACAGAGGATGTTAGAGTTCATTTCTTAGCAAATACCGGAGCTGATGAACCCACGGCCAGTTTCTCCAACCAAGAACTCCCCCCCACCCCCACTCCACATCTCCTTGAGAGCGTGACCAAACCCCCACCCCCCAGGTTGAAGAGGGTTGACGGGTCCCCTGCCATTTTTTGTTAGGAGACGCTGCACGTGTTAGCATAGACAGAGAAGATACTCAGACTTCCAGCCGCCATCACTCCAACTGCTAGAAAACTGACAGTTCAGGCCACTGAGGCCACACACACACACACACACACACACACACACACACACTCTTCTTGTTCCTTATTTCTTGGCACAGTGGAAAGGAGGAGGCATTTCCTCGATCTGGCAGGCTACTGATTTCAAGTTGAAGCGAGGACATTGAGAGACATCAGGTAGTTTTGCGTCCAGCCAGCCCAGCTACCCACCAGATCTCAGGCCAGGCAGACAACGAGCAGACATAGCAGTGACGAGCGCTTTGCAAGACCACCCACAATACTAGGGCAGCTGTGCCCAATCTGCGGCTGTCTATCATTCACTGAAGAAAATTAAAAAAATTTTTTTCCTGAATCAGAAACTTTTTCTTCCCCAACCAAAGATGGCGCCCCTAGCTTCCTTCCTCTGCAGCACGCAGGTCCCGGGAGCCTCTACACGCCTTCTCTATGGTACGACCTCCAGCTCCGCCCCCTTCCCTCCCGGGGCGGGGCTTTCCCGAAGGCGGGGCGCTGAAATCCGGAAACACCTGTGTAGCGGGATCGCTCTGATCGCCTTAGTGCCTGGCTAGTGTTTTTCAGCTGGATCTGGTGTGCAGCGGCTTAAGTGTCATCTCGCCAGGTTTCCTGGACTGGGCCGGTGGCTGCCACAGCTCGGGCCGCGCGCGGCCTTGAGGCCCCGTCGTGGGGCCCTCGTTAGCTCAGACCATGCCCACGGCAGCCGCCCCCATCATCAGCTCAGTCCAGAACCTGGTTCTGTACGAGACCAGAGCCGTGAGTACCTAGTGCTGCGGGGCGCGATGGAGCGGGCGGCGGCTGGCCGTGGAGGGTCCAGGGCCTGTGCCTGCGGTGTCCTCGCCCGGGCCCGTTGCGGTGCACACTTCTCTTACAAGTCCGGCGTGGGTGTGGGGGCCCACGCACACAGGTGCCTGGACACCGCAGGAACGAGGCCTGAGGACGCTGCGAGTCACAGGGTTCTCAGTTCTGGGGTCACTGGACACGAAGGGGAGTGGTTGTGTTTGTTCCAGGAGAGGACAGGGAGGTGGGCTGGTGGAGGGCGCGGACCTGGTCTGGTTCTGTTCTGGGTGAAGGGGCAGCCTCCTTCCAAACTGACATGTGCTTCTGGTCACCCACCACCGTGCCGCCGTCGCGTGGCTCCCGAGGTCCCACTCCTGCCAGTGCCCTCCTGTGGCCCAGGCCTCATCCACACTAATGACACGTGGATCAGTGCCATCACGGGTTCCTCCAGGACATTTAGCAGCCCGGAGTTCTCCTGGGTGAAACCGCAGTTGCCCTGGGTGGTGTCTGTGAACAGGTGCCTGTCCCAAACACGGAAGGCCTGAGCGTTCGTCACACCACAAGAAATGCTCGTTTCACAGTGAAGAAATGAGTATAGAATGGTTGATTTTAAAACTGGTAGCTGAGCAGAACTGGGGCTGTAGGTGTCTCTGTCTGTGTTGTTTTCTAGGGATGAAATTTGTAAGGATTATCTTAGTCTTTTATCTCAAAATTATTAATATGTACTTGTGTGTTTTCTGCCTTGTTCCAAAAGGGTTGAACGAAGCTTGCCTGCCATTGTCCCACACTGTAGAATAAAGTAAGAGCTGCATCTCGAAGGATGCACCTTAATTAGTTTTGTTTGGTTTGAGTAATTAGGGAACAAGAGAGAACAGTGTGGGGTGACCTGGCTGAGGGACTGGAGCAAGGACCGCAGTGTCCGCCCTGGAAGGCAGAGGCATGGTGACTCAAGAGGCTGAGGAGCTCTGGTGGGAGGTGACAGGTTCCATGTTTGTTTCTTGAGCTCAGCTTGGGCTACTCAGCGACTCTGTGAGACTGTCTCAAATTCTGAAATGAAAGGGCGGCTGGCATACATGTGTTTGTGTACATGTGTGCTTGTGCACGTGAGTGCTTGCACACACATGCACACACGCACGTACACAGAAATAACTTTTAATAAGATGTTCTTTTAAAAAGCGGCTCAGTGGTTAAAGCACTTACCTAGCAAGTGCACGGCCCCGGGTTTGATTCCCCAGCACCCCTAAGCTGCACGTACCTAATTCCTGCACTCACAAGGCTGAGACAGGAAGATTGCATGAGTTCCAGGTCAGCCTGGGCTTCATAGTGAGTTCAGGTCCAGACTGTACTATAGAATGAGATCTTGTTTTTTTTTTAAAGATGTTCTTTAATTTTTTTAATCTGAAAGTTCGAGTGAAGTTGAACATTAATTGAAGCTGTCATACCTCCTAAGGTCTCTTTTTTCTCAATAAGGCTGCTCTTCCTCCCTCAGATGAAAAGTGGATGACTAATTAGTGTGTTATTATGACAGGAGATAGTCGTGTTAGTGGGTACAAAATTTCCTAGTAAGTGGATTACTGTGGTCTTCCGTTTGGACTTCATATATGTCATAGAAACACATTCGTCCTTCTGCCATGTCATTGCTATTCATGTTACAGAAAGTTAAAGCTTTACTTCAGCAGTGACAGCTCCATTTCAGACAGGAGCCGGCTCAGAGAATCTTCTAGCTTGATTTTTTTTCTGAGATAGGCTTCATTAAGTTGCTAAGTTGCCCAGGGCTGGGCTCAAACTTATGCTTGGCCTGTTGGCCAAGATCAAGTGTGGTATCCATTCTTACCAGTTTAACTGACTCTTTTTGTACCCTAATACACCACCACAGCTCCTGCCAACCTCCATCCCCCAACACACCCACAGACCCCCAAACGTTCCCCCAGTGGCATGGCTGTCCTGCGTCCATTTGCACGTGTGCATCGGGCAGTGACACCATCTGCTCTCAGTGGTTGCCCTCCCTCTGTCTGTCCCTCTGTCTGTCTTGGGTACTTTATGTTTTCATCGGCTGCATAAACATTAGACCCTTCACCACTTCAGATTTTGCCAGTTCTTGAGGTGACCTCCTTCTTCCTCTAATTTCTAGTTTTTGCTATGAGTTTATTCCAAGTCGGACCCACCTTCCCCCCGGCATTGGGAAGCTCCTGCCTGTACTGCACACATGCAGGCGTGTGGCAGGTCTCATCTCCTGAACGGGCTGTGCCCATGGCCCGTGGCACTGTGGCCTCCTGGGCGCTCAGGGCCTTGTGGTCCTTTCCTCTTTGCGCCGGCATTCCTGGGTTGTGCCTCGTGCCCTTGTTTTGCCAGAGCGTGTCCTTCAGTTGCATCATGTGGAAGGATTCGTGGAAGGTGACGTTTCTTGAGGCTGCGAGTGCTCATGCCTCCCTCAGCCCCATGGATGAACTTAATGCGGGATTACAGATGGAAGGGAGTCTCCCTGGAACCCAAAGGCCTCACCCTTGGACCGCCGTTCCTGTGTGACCACTCGGGATGTCTCGTGTTGTTCCCTTCCTGATCAGGCTTGAGGCTGCCTGTTCTCTTTAGAAGTGTGTGCTGTCCTCTCTGTTATTTTTGTCCTCTTTGATCCTCAAGATGTCCCAGTGCCACAGTTTCCTCGCCTTGCGGAGGCCCTGGGGTGCCGTCTGAATTGCTTCTTCGCGTCTCCCCCGACACCTCAGGGATCAGCTGTCCTGGGCATGCCTTCCAGGTTCAAGGTATTGCGGTTGTCATTAGTAGTATTTTTTCCTTCAGTACCAGAGATTGAGCGTAGGGCTTTCACATTGATCTATATCCCCAGCCCATGTTTAATTTTTTATTTACTTTTTAGTCTTTGGTGCTGGAGAACTGAGCCCAGGGCCTTCACACTGAGCTATATCCCCAGCCCATTCTTTAACTTTTGGATTCTGAGCTAGAATCTAGCCAAGTTGCCCAGGCTGGACTCGAACTTGGGATCCTTCTGCCTCAGCACCCCCAGAGTGCTGGGATCACAGGCCTGTGCCACCGAGCCTGGATCATTAATAGCCCACTATTGCTGCTGTCTGCCTCACTTCTCCCTTTGCCTGTGGGGATTATACCTAACAATAAACGGAACAAACCTTACGGTGGTTTTGGCAAGATCTGTGGAAGGAGCAGAGGTGTTCAGTATTCTGTTTTTACTGGGAAGCTTACTCACCTTCCAGCACTGTCCAGCTCATCTTGCACCTGCTGAGCTGTGGATTTTGTCCCTACCTCTCCTGGAGAGTGCCACCCTAAGGCCACTCACGGGCTGCTCTAGGCAGATGCTCCGGCCTGTCTCCGGCCTGTCTCCGCTCCTGCCGTGGCCTACCTGTCTTCTCCTTGCGTTCCCACCCTGAGTGAGCCTTTCCTCAGTTCCTCAGCTGGCTTCTTCTCCACGGCTAGCCTCCAGATAATAGTAATAAAAAAATTCCAGTTTTTTTGGGCCCTAATCTCTATTTCACTCTTCCTGCTGGGTTTAACCCAGTTCCCTGGCTTGAAATCCGATATTAGACATCACTTTAGTATGGCTAAGCCTTCTAAACATGAGGGTGTGCGAGTCGATTTCCGTTGTCCGCCAGGGGGCGGTGCAGTCAGGGATCGGGCCCTGCTTTGCTGTCCCACGTAGCTGTGCCCACACGAGGGCGCTGTTCACGGCACAAAACATTGAGGATTCTTGACCACACTGTAGACCATTTTATAACAGAAAACAGTTAAGGGAGTAGTCACCCTGCTTCCCATTGCTTCTCCTTGCTCAGGTCGCTTTCACGTGCTGTGGGTTTCAGCTTTGACTGCTCTGACCCACGGAGTTTTGGATGGATGTAATACGAGAAGTCCTAGAAATTGACAGAAATTGGTGTGCTCTTCAAAGGCCAATACCCCGTTTACCCACCAGCGTGTCAGGCGTTTCATCTGTCATTCTATTATGAACTAGCAAATCATCATTTCTTTTTTCCACTTTGGCTTTTAATAGTTTTTTTTGAGGCATCACTCACATAAAATTAACCTTATATATGAAACCATACAAATTGATGAATATCAGCTTATGTAGCTCATATGAAATTACAACCACAACAGCCCTCTACATTTGTGTGTGTGTGTGTGTGTGTGTGTGTGTGTGTGTGTGTGTGCATTTTCTTCTCATGTTTCTTTGTGATACTATTGTCCTGGCTTTCGTTGGCCATCTGATCTAGCCACACAAGATTAGTGACCTACAAGATCAGGGTAAGCGTTCTCATCCTTGTGGGTGTGATGCTAAATAGAAGCCTGGGGTTTGCTTCCTCAGCACGACATAAAGCCGACCTTGGTGGGGCATGCCTATAATCTCAGCACTCAGGAGGCCAAGGCAGGAGGACTGCCATGAGTTCGAGGCTGGCCTGTGCTGCAGAGTGAGTTCAGGAGACGCAGCCTGGGCTACAGAGGGAAACTATGAGAGAAAGAAAGAAAGAAAGAAAGAAAGAAAGAAAGAAAGAAAGAAGAAGCCTCTGTTTTCTCAAAGAATTATAATGCTATCGATTATTTACTTTGTTACCCACAGATGTCAAAATAAATATTTTTAATGGAAAAAGCAGAGCTGCATATACTTCAGTGATCTAACAGGAATTCAGAGTGCAAATCATCATCTGGCTGCAATTAATCTGTAGGTTTCCTGGGATCTATAAAAAATTCTAGAGATTTGGTTTGGGGATTTCACATCCCTTCAGGCTGTGATGCGCCTTCTGTCAGAGTGGTCATCCTTTCCACACAAGTGACCTTTCTCTGTGCTTGCCCAGAGAAGAAGGGTTAGCCTGAGATACACACAGTTACCCAGCGAAGGGAGGAGGTGCCGCTGTGATGGGCGGTTATTCTTTCCCCCAGCCCTCTGGTGCTGGTACAGCCTGATCCCAGGAGCTGCCTAGGAATTAAATCCACAGAGACTATGAGAGAGTTGGCCCCAGGTTTTTGGGGTGCATGCCACTAGATGAGGGGCCCTGAACAGGTTTAGACAGGGCCTGTCTACATCAGACATGAACAGACATGCTCTGGGGTGAGGGGACATGGGATGAGTGGGAAGTACCCTAGCTTGGCTCAGGGTGAAGTCTGCTTAGGGTCCTCAGGGCAGACTCAGTGATTCTCCTGCTTCCGCCTCCTGAGTGCTGGGACTATAGCCCCGCACCACTGGGCCTGGCTGGACCTTTATAAACAAATGTGCAGTCATGGGTCACTTAGAGATGTGTCGTTAGGTGACATCAGCATTATGCAAGTATCATAGGCTGTGTGCACACAAAGTGACAGCTGTGTCATCATTCATGATGTCATCTTATGGGGCCAGCCATCCTCTGATTGATTTGAGGGCTGACCTGGAGCAAAATGTTGTCATATGGCATCATATGGCTGTATACTTAATCATAAGACCATCTATTTTTGCAGATTTAATCTTTTTTTTTTTTTTTTTTGAGACAGAGTTTCACTCTATAGTCCAGGCTAATCCTGTATTCACTATGGAGCCCAGGCTAGCCTCAAAATCATGGTAGTTCTCCTGCCTCAGCCTACCAAGTGCTGGGATTACAGGCATGTACCACCACACCCGACTTCTCTGGTGCTGGGGAATCAACCCAGAGCCTTGCATTTGCCAGGCACGAGCTCTAACCACTGTGGTATTCCTCCAGCCCAGATTTTGCAGATTGAGAGCTAGCACAGTGAGACTACACACTCAAATTCTGATGTTGAGTAAGATCGTAAAGTCTTGTCCATCTGGAAGCGTCTGCTTGGCCCTTACCTGCTGTACCTGTGACCCCCACATTCCTCTTTGCTGCCCCGATTTCCTGCGGCCTATGTGCTACCCATGGCCACAGTCCGGAAAGTTGTATTAGCTGTGTAATTGCTTTATGTTTCCGGTACTTTCTGTGACCAGTGAGATGGTAAAAGGCCGACTGATTATGGCAGTGTCTTCTCAAGCTTTGCATTGTTCAAAAAGTGTCACTTTGTATTTGTTTTTGAGATAGGCTTTCATGCTGTAGTCCCCGCTGGTCCTGCATTTGCTTTGTAGTCCAGACTGACCCTGGACTCACGGCCATCTTCCTGCCTCAGCCTTCTGAGAGCTGGGATTATAGCTGTGCACCACCACACCTGGAGGATCAAACCTAGGACACTGTGCATGCCAGGCAAGTGTTTTAATCACTGAGCTTTATCCGCAGACCCATGTGTCACTTTTTAAAGGACATGTTTGAAGCGAAAATATGTTTATTTTTGTTAATGTAGTTTTACTTGTCTTCTTAAAAATAATTTACCATAATGCATCTGGGGCTGGGGAGGTGGCTCAGTGGTAGAGTGTGCCTAGCACTACAAGGCTCTGGGTTCAATTCCCAGCATCATCATCATCAAAAAAAAAAATCATTTCATCTTTCTTAAAAGCAGCTGCACTTAAATGCATGTTACTTTTCCACCTTTTTATTACAAATTTCATCCACAGTGTTCTTTAAAGAAGACTAATGTTACCATGTTCAGTTATAAGGGTCCATAGTATTTCTGGAAGGAAAAAATATTAAATCATTTCCTGTAATGTATCTGTTAGGGCTATTTGAGAAAGTATAAGCAATTTAATCTGTTATATGACTTTGGGATTTTTAAAAATAGTTGCTATATTTGAGTCGTTTTCCTACTTCTATGGAAAACGAAGATTGGTTTGATGAACTGTCAATATTTTAATGGCTGCTGTTGTCTTAGCTTCCTAATTAGATGCTGCGCTTTGTAAGTGTTACCAGAGCTGTTGCTTCCTGGCGAGGCTTAAACAGTAGTCTGCAATCAGTTAGGGTTAGTGTCTAGGTTTATAATCTAATTCAATCTATCTGACCTAGTTACCAAGCAGCTATTAGACATGCGCCTGACTCTTATCACGAAGCCACAAAGAGCATTTCAATTTTAAAACTGACCTCTTGGAATCAGTATTTCTTTGAATCTGCCGGTTTTACTTAACGGAAATATTCTTCCCAAACGAACCTGACTTTACTCACATCCTTTCAAGACCCGACGTGGTTTGAAAATGCAACTGGGGCAAAATGCCTTTAAAAACTAATAACATGCCTTTTTCTTGCTAGAGGTTCTTTCTCGTGGGAAACAATCCTGCAGAAACGAAATACCGAGTCTTGAAGATCGATCGCACTGAACCGAAAGATTTGGTTGTCATCGATGACAGGGTGAGTGCCTTCCGGTTCTCCCCAGAGCAAAACTTCCACCCCAGTTGTCTTGTGGGAATTCTGATGTGGACAAGTATGCCGGGGTTACACTTTGTCCCTCAGTGTGATTTGTTTTTGAAAGTACCCTCTCTCTTCAGATAAGAAAATGAGTGTATTTGCTTAAAGAGCTGATATCATAATTGTTCATATCACTTCACACCAAAATGGTTCTCCACGAGGCTGCCCTACCTCATGAGAAGTTTCTAAAAGTCAGGGAATTCTTTTCAATGGAGACTTTATATCATGCTACTAAAAATCACCTCTTAGGACCTCTTGTGAAATGTTGAGCTGTTCTCTCCAGATATTATGGTATCCAGAATCGGCTGGGGACTGGGGAGGTGGTCCAGTGGCAGAGTGTGTGCTTAGCGTGTACAAGGCTCTGGGTTCAATTCCCATAATCATAAAACCCCCCATCTCATCTGAGTTCAGGTAGTGGGAAAACAAGGAGCTGGGAGCCAGAAAGGCTGTAGAAAGCTTCATTTTAGCTTTTTCCAAATGAAAGAGCTGAGTTACCCAACACCCAGAAGGTCACAGCCCATTCGTAGAGGAAGGGCTTGGCAGAGGCAGAGCCAGAGAGAAGCTAGCTGCTCAAGCCTCGGTGGGACAGGAAGTTGAGAGCCACAGGTGGGCAGTGCTGGCATATACACTTCCAGGTCAAGCTCCAGGGATCTGCCCCTTCCGCTTCAAACCCCAATAATCCTCCTCCCTCTGACCAGGCCCCGCCTCCCAGCAGCACAGCAAATCTGTGGATTAACCCAAGGATTGAATCACCTTCCAAGCACCAGGCTTTTGGGGGACAGTCCAGATCCAAACCACATCATTTCCCCTTTGGGTTAAAGTTCCTGTCTATGGAATATTTCTGCATCCGTGTGGATTCCTGGTTTCTCAATTGTCTCCTTTTCATTAAATTCTAGAGTTGTTTTCTGTGTTGTAAGAATTTTGCCTACATTCCTGATGGTTTCCTGCATTCCCTGGGAGTCTGTTCGCTTCCCAGCCATCGGCCTGGGAGCTTGCGCGGCTGTGATGCCCCAGTTCCTGGCCGTGTCCTGGTGGGAGTGACCCGACCAGGGAGCCCACGGTGCTGAGCCTTTGCAGATAGAAGTGCACTCTACGTATTGTTTTTGTTTCTGTTTCCCGTGTTACTGGGGATTTGAACCTACGGCTTTCACACTGAACCACAACCCAAGCCCCCACCCCTCCCACATTTTGAGACAGGGCCTCACTGCATAGCCAGGCTGGCCTCACACCCATGGCAGTGTGTCCCACCGTTTGAAGTGACCAGTAGACTTATTGACATGGGCTGTGGCGCCCTGAAAGGTTTGCATCTCCGGTTAACAGCGTAATAATGTGACACGTTAAGAAAGGCAGCGTGAGCAAGAAACCAGCCTTAACGGTTAAAGAGCTTGGAGACCTTTTAGAAAAGTGGCTTTGTCCTGCCTTGCTACACCGTCGCCCATGACCCTGGCAGGCAGCTTTGGAGGTGAGGGAAACACCGTGTACACCGTCCCAGTTGCATGTGCTTGCTTTCAGCACGTGTACACACATCAGGAAGTGCGCGAGCTTCTGGGCCGCCTGGACCTGGGCAACAGGACCAAGATGGGGCAGAAGGGATCCTCGGGGCTATTTCGCGCTGTCTCAGCGTGCGGCGTTGTAGGTAAGGGTCGCGCCTCCGGTCCCCCGCCCCCCCTCTCCAATGTGGCACACGTAGGGGCTGTTAATGTGGTCACCGAGCTTGTGAGTGGGACCGTCCGCTGGGGGTAACGCGTCACCTGGCTCCAGTCACCTGACAAATCGCATTTGCGCGGCATCTGGTCATGTGCTCAGTGCTGCCTTCTTGTGATTTTGTGGTCTTGGGGGCCCTGCCAGGGGCTCCATCTCAAGCCCATTTTAGTTTTGACTTTTGGGGCAGAGTCTCATTGGACTGCTGAATTGCTCAGGCTGGGCTCAAACTTAGGATCTTCCTGCCTCAGCCTCCCAGAGTGCTGGGATGACAAGCCTGTGCCACTGGGTGTGGAGGACTTTAATGAACTCATATGGAAAAGTCTTGGCGCTGTTGAGAGGCCGGGTCTAGGTTTCCGTGGAATGAAAGCGTGACAGTGGGATCGGACTGTGCCCGCTTGCTCTGCCAGTGTCAGCTGGAATAAGGGACGCAGCACAACTAGTTTTAAAATGGGCAGGACTTTCTTCTAAAGATCGTCTACGGTCATAAAGTATCGTGACCACCTTCTTTGGATGGTGACTACCTTGTTACTGCCCTTTAAAAGGACAGGCCATCAGATGATTGGCTGTGTGAGGTCGTCCCAGGAAGGCTGGTACCAGGTAGGCCCACCATCCCACTCTGACCTGGCCGCCCAAGCTCCTGGATGTAGAGATGGAGCTTTCTCTTCCCCCACTGGTTATTGGTATATATATGTGACATACAATTGTTACATTATGCTTGGGAATTTTGTGCCATCATGGTAATCCCTCCCCTCCACCTTTTGACTCTCTCATTCTCCCTGCTCTGCTTCCCTGACTCCCAAGAGCTGTAGCTGTAACATTAACATAACTCGGGTGTAGAACTTCAGCTAAGGGATCTCTGGACACTGTGCGCCATACTAGCATTTTTTTTTTTTTTTTTGAGACAAGGACTGGGAGACATGCTGGTTGCCGGGGGAGAAACAGGGCAGGGATGGATGTAGGGAAGGAAGGGGTTGTCTTGGGGGCATCCAGCAGGGTGCAGGCACAACGGTGTGCGGGGAGCTGGGTGTGGCCCACCAGGCCAGGCTGCTCAGAGCCCTGGGAACGTGGAGGTCAGCACATAGGATACTTCATCTCTGCTGCCAGAACCTCTGCGTGCGTGTGTGTGTGTGTGTGTGTGTGTGTGTGTGTGTGTGCACGCGCGCTAAATACTTACAGAACTACCTCTGTGTCTCACAAATCCACTGGGCTGTGTGTGCAGTTAGCAAAATAGTTTTTACAAAAATTAACAGTGAATATGGACTTGACTGAGCTTTGGAGTTCCAGATTCCTGCATTAGGTCTGCTGACCGGCATGTTCTGTTGTCATTGCGCTTACTGGAGCATGCTGCACTCTGCCGTTTTGGGAGTTGTTTCTCACACTGTGCCCCGTAGCTTCTGTGTAACTCCTCAGGGCTACTTTGGGGCTTAGGTGGCCGCTCGAGAAAGTGGCCCATGGTGCCTGGCTTCCTCGCTGTGGTCCTGGTCCCTCTGCTGCATCTTGCTGGTTTCCTCGGGGTCACATGCTGTTTGGATAAGTGTGTGCAAGTCTCAGTATGTCTGAATATGTCATGTGAATTTCATATGTACCAAATTCCACTTCATCCTTCTTACATTTTTGAGACAGGATCTTGCTGTGTAGTCCAGGTTGGTCCTGAACTCACTCTTACAGTCATCAAAAATTTCTTATGTTTATTTGCATATCTGTGTATTACAGATTCATTTACATGTGAATTACACACAACTTGGGGAATTTGTGTCATATGTATCACTTTTTTCCCCTCCCGACTTTTTCCGTCCCTCTGCCGCACTCTCCATGTCTCCCCTCTTCCTACCTTCTCTCTTACATTAAGGTCTTGTTACGGATGTACTTATGGCAGTCTCATATGAGAGACACCTTGCAATACTTAATCTTCTCTGCTTGGTCTATGTCTCTGAGCACTGTTGACTCAAGATGCCCCTGTTTTCTTGCAAAATGCTTCATACCTGTCTTTCTTCGTGGCTGCATAATATTCTGTTATGTATATACACCATGTTTTTTTCCATTCCTACATTGATGGGCATGTAGGCTGTTTCCAGGAATTTGCCACTGAGTTGTGTTGTTGTAAACATTAAAAAATGAGCAGCTGAAGTGAAGAGACCCTTCTCAAGAGAAGTACAAAAGGTCAGTAGGTACATGAAGGAGTGTTCAACAACTTTGGCCACCAGAGAAATGCAAATCATCTCACTCCGGTGAAAATGTTTTTCATAAAGAGCCCAGAAAACAACAAATGTTGGCAAGACTATGGGGAAAAAGGGAAACTTCTACACTATTGGTGGGATTGTAAACTGGTACAACCTCTATGGAAAGCAGTTTGGAGAGATTCCTTAGAAAGATCAACATAGAAATCTCATTCTGACCCCGCTGCAGCTCTCCTGGGCATCTTCCCCAAAGACTTGCTCAGCGTGCGGGGACCCTCAGTGGCCCCTGGACCAGATGAGCAGAGCCTTTCTTCTGTCTCCGAGATCCTGTTAGGTCTTGATGCCCCCAAGTATCTTACGGAGGGCGGAGCTTCGCTGGTCCTTGGGAGAGAGGTCTTCAGTTAGTCCTGTCCCTGGTGTCAAAAGCTTGGGGACGCCTGTTCTAGATCAAACCTGGTGATGGGAATCTGGGATCAGAGTACATAGAAGAGTGAGACGCGGCAGTGTGCTGGGCTGGCTTGGTGCAGATGCCTCTGCAAACTGAGGTCACCCACTGTTGGAGCCTTTTAGAAATGAGAGACATTTCCCGCTGATAGTAAAAGGGAATACGAAAGCAATTTCACGTCCGGTGAAGACATTGGCCCGGCTCTTTTCTTTCTGTCATACTACAAGGGATGAATATGCTGGAGCTAAAAACCGTAAAATTAAAGAGTCCGTTGGAATTCAGGTTGAAAGAAATGGAAAACTAATTTATTGTGGAAAATGATTTATGATGTGAACCCAGTAAGATTCTCTCCGTGAGCTTCATTATGCGGCTTCCAGGAGCCTTAGTTTTATACGCTGGCTGTTTCCAGAAGAGCTGCCCCGTCTGGGCTCGCCTTCTTGAGGCTGTCGTGTTTCTCTCGGTTGGCTTCGCCGAGGCAACCTTTGGCCAGTCCCTCCTGGAGTGAGCAGCCCAAGGGAGCATTTAAAAAAAAAGATCTTTGTAACTGGACCCAGTGGTGCAGGCATATACTCCCAGCACTCTGGGAGGCTGAGGCAGGAGGATCACAAGTTCAAGCCCCGTTTGGGTGACTTTGTAGCCTGTCTCAAAATTCAAAAATAAAATGGGCTGGGACTGTAGCTTGGTGAAGGACCTGGGTTCTATTTCCAATACAAAAAAAAAAAAAAAAAAGACAAAAACAAAATAACAAATCCCCAATCAAAAGGTAAAAAAAAACCAGAAAAGAACTTTATGCTTTGTTGACATATAAAATATAAACATTCTTTAAGTACCTTAACAGCATTTTTACGGCAGGGAGGCCCAGGCTCCTTCAGGCCGGCCTCTCAGTGCAGCTTCCGTTTCACTTCCAGTCATGTGCTCCATTCACAGCTCCCTTGTCCTGTCCGCTGAGGACAGTGAGGCACTGACCGAGGCTCTTGGCCAGTTCTGGAGTAAACGTGCATGGCCCCGGAGCAAGGCGGTGTGCAGGGGCTGCTCACTCGCCACAACGCTCTGGGTTCCAGCTTCTCCTCTCGGGACTTTGTATGTACCATTCCCCCATCTGGCTTCTGATGAGAAGTCAGGTGCGAATTACTTACCTGAGGAACCCTATTATCAATTTTTTGTTTTGTTTTAGACAGGGACTCTCTGTGTAGCTCAGGCTGGTCCTGAACTCACTATGTAGCCCAGGCTGGCCTGAAACACACAGCAATCCCCTGCCTCAGCCTCCTGTGTGCTGGGGTTACAGGTGTGAATGCCTAACTCATTGGACACTTGTACCCACTGGACGACTGCACCCTTTGAATGCCTCCCCTTAATCTCTTTGGCCTTTTAAATATGTTCCAAAAACATGGGCCAGTTTACAAAGCTTGTGTTTTTCTTTCTTGTGGTGCAGGTTTTGTGAGGTTCTTGGAAGGCTACTACATTGTGCTAATAACGAAGAAGAGGAAGATGGCAGATATCGGTGGCCATGCGATATACAAGATTGAAGATACAAATATGATCTATATCCCCAACGATTCTGTGCGGATCACGCATCCCGACGAAGCTAGGTGCGTACTCGAGGTGACAGGCAGGTAGGAAAGCAGGCAGAATTGACAGACGCTAGATGTTGTATGAGAAGGTCAAGTGTAGGCTCAGATCTCTACGGCTTTTCTTCAAGTCTGTTAGAGCTCCATTACAGCCATGGATCCGATGAGATTGGGTGCGTTCAGGGTGGTATGGCCGTAGATTATGAACAAAGATTAGCACAGGCTGTTGAAACCACATGGTGTGAGGGTCAGGCTGTGCTATTAAGTACAACGTGAAACTAGGTTACAATGTGGACAAAAATAAAGTGAGACCCCCCATCTCTGCCGGTAACTGAGAAGCAATGTAGATATCCAAAGACAGTCGAGCCTGGCTGCAGGATCAGTGCAGAGTCCACGCGTGTCCTTGCGTTCTCCTCAGTCAGACTGGAAATAATGGAGAAAATCTGCTGTTGTCAAGTGCTAGGAGACATGGGGAAGGCATCAGCCAGGGGTGTGCTTCCCCTTCCAGTGCTGTGGTTCTGCCACGGAAGGAAATTGGGCGCGTCCTAGTGAGGCTGAAACTGCTGTCCACAACCCAGCAGCTCTCTGTGTGTGTGTGTACCCGAGGGCAGCCCTGGCACACGTGTGTGGGAACTTGTGGCAGCACTGTGTCTTACGGTGGAACATGGGAAAGACCCTCATATACCTTTGGCTGAGGAATGGCCGAGTGTCGTGGGGCGTGTATTATATAATGAAGAGAACAGTTACATCTTTAACATTTAGCGTGGCTGCCTTTCAAAGTATGAAAAAGTTACAGAAACAGTAAAGGGTGAAAAAGTTGCAGAACAGTAAAGAAAGTTTGAGCAGATTTGTGTAAATATAGTCAACATGATAGAACTATTACACATCATTTAAGGATGTCTCTAAAACGAAAAGTTACAAAGGGTCACCTCGATGATGGGAGTGTGGTTGCTTCTGGAGAATCTTAGGTTTTAGGAGTCTGAGGTAGGAGGATCATACATTTGAGCCCAGCAACTGAGAATCTATCTCAAATAAATAGTAAAAAGGTGCTGGGGGTGCAGCTCAGAACACAGGTCCTAGGGTAGTCCAGGCCTGGGGAGGACCCAGGGGATTTTAAATATTTTAGAATTATATTTTAGTTGTTTGGCTTACTAATACTACATGCGACTACTTGTGACACTTTAAATATTAAAGTTGAGAGAAGTGACTGTTTATGACTCCTGAGTGGTGTGTGGATATTTTATGCCATACGTTTCTTTGCTCACTTTAAAAACCTCTCCCACAGGCCTTTTGTTTGGTTTCATTCCTGTGCTGTCTGCGTCCTCAGAGGCTTTGCAGGGTCATCGTGAAGGAGAACACACTGGTTAGGTCAGCCTTGCCCTCCGCCTCAGGGCTCCAGGGTGTGGGTGTGTGACTGCGTGCTGCTGGGACCAGTGATGAGCAGCTGGGAAGTTCAAACTTAAGCAGCTCAGGCTGGGGTGCTCAAGTCTCTGATCAACAGACAGCGTAGAGCTGCCAGGAGAAAGGTTCATTCCAGGGGTGGCTTAAATCCTGCAGATAAATCCGTGTATCTCCTAAATATATGTGAGTGTATGTTAACTGAATAATCACCATTTTGTATGACTGCATTATGATTTTTTTAGGTACCTACGAATATTTCAAAATGTGGACCTGTCTAGCAATTTTTACTTTAGGTAAGTTTCAGCTATAGCTCGGTTTTATTCCTATCAATCTCTTAAGCTTTTATATTGTTTTCCAGGGTATGTTTTTTAAATAGCAGAATTTTTTTTTCTAAAAGCTTTGAAAAACAGGTGTGACCTCCTTCAAAAAAAAATGTGATACTTGAAAAAAATCAAAAGAATAAACTGAAAGGTATTTATCCTAATTATAAAAATTATCTTTGTTCTCCATAGTATTTTAAACAAATACTGTGAAATTATAAAAAATGAAATTTTCATTCAACCTGTAACACACACTTGTAAACAGTATCACAGCTGTTTCAGTTAATAATCCAGCAAGATTATGTAAAGATAAATTAAAAAGAACTACTGTAATACAGATGTGTTGCTGGTAGCATTGTAAATCAATTTTCCTGAAGAGGAATGTTGCATTTAGTACATCCTAAAGTGTATCCCAAGAAAATATGTCAGCAGGGAAAATAAGAATGCTGTTAGCAAGGAGGCTTTATGAGTGTCTATTTATAGTCACCATGCAAACCGGACAACCCAAACACCCATCACTGAAAGACGGGGGATGCGAACCTGGTGGGGACATACACGATCACAAACAAGGGTGGTCTGCCTAGGCCCAGGCTCATCCTCTGCACTCCGCATGTGCTGACCCTGAGATTTCTGTAGATGTGGGAAACGGCTACGGGGCTTGCGGGGCATGGGAAGGGGAGAGACAGGCAGGTAAAGCCGTGGGGTAGAGCGCCGTGGGAGTTCCACAACCACTGTGGGCTGGAAGGGGCAGTGCTGTGGTAGTGGGCAGCTCCATCTGCTACAACATCCAGACTAAAGCCTAGGACAAGAGCAGCACGCACTTAGAACTGGAATCAAAGGACTAAAAGGGGACCAGAAGCCTTCATAGCTACTTGTGTCTAATCTAGATAGGGTACTTGCATTTTTAAAAACAATTTATTATTCTTATTATTTTTTATTTTTAGAAAGGGTCTCACTCTGTTGATCTTGAACGCACTGTGTATAGCCCAGACTAGTCTTGAACTCATGACAATCTTTCTGCCTCAGCCTCCCAAGATGGAATTATAGGCATGCTCTACCATTCCCAGTCAATTTTTATACAGTGCTGGGAAATTACACTCAACACTTTGAGATTGCTAGGCAAGCATTTTAATCACTGAGCTATAACCCCAGCTTTTTTTTTTTTTTTTTTTTTTTGGTACTGGAGATTGAACGTGGGGCTTAAGTACTAAACTATATACTGGCCTCTTTTATTTATTTTTTATATCCAGACTGGGTCTTTCTCAGTAGGAAGTAGAAAAAGCACGTCTGCTATGTAGAGTGCATTGTATCTTTTTTTTTTTTTTCTTGAGACAAGATATCTCTGTATAGTCCAGGCTGCTTGTGACACACTATGTAGCCCAGGCTGGCCTTGAATTCATGGCCGTCCTCCTGCCTCAGCTTCCCACGTGCTGGGATTACTGGAATGTACTACCAAGCCTGTCTTATGTAGTTCTGGAGAACTGAACTCAGGGTCCTGTGCTTAACCACTGTGTATTCCCCCAGGCCCGAATGCTTTCTATCTTCACTGATGTAACACTGAGTCATTTTCATAGTCATAGAGAAGAGGGCTCCTGACCAAGTAATCCAGATGATTTTTATTTGTACCAATGTTGGTCGCGCACCCTTCTCTACCTCCGTTGGGCTCTCCTCGCTCATTTCCCGTTCACTGGGTCTGGGGGCTGCTCGCAGGTGGCAACACCTTTGCAGGGTCTCCCATTTCACCCTCTTACATGCATCTCTGTCCCATACTGAATTCTTATCGATATTCCAGAGGTAAAAGTATGTAGGTTAATTTTTTTAAAAAATAAGTAGACTTCAGTAAAGACGTACCACATTCTTAAGACTCAGCTAGAATAAAGTGGTCTTTTTCAATAGGAAGAACTGGTTGTTGAAAAAGCCAGGAACCAACTTCTCAGTACATCTTTTAGCCCCTTGAAGTTAATGCTTCTGACGTAAATGGACCTAAGCAACCACCATAATGAAATTCAATTTCACAGATGAAACTGAAATCAATTTCAATTAAATTGCAAAAGTAAATTAAAGAAATAATAATTAACATGCATGACTCCCCAGGCAGAAATGTAACCCTCTTAAGATACCACTAAAATACTTTAAAAACAAACATATAAATCCTACGATATACGTGATACCATCTGAAATTCTGTGCTAAGATATGTAGATAGAGATTCAGAAATTATTAATGATGTGAAATTAGAATTGTGACAGGGTCCTTTTATTTGCCCAGACACTTAGAATTTTTATACAGTTTTGCTCTGTGGAAACAGCTCACTCTAATAGTTTGTGCAATTTGCTGATCCCTGCTTTGTTACGAAGTGGGTTATGATATCACCGTTAGTAATTAATGCATTGTTTTGTGCATATATAGCCAGATACAGAACCAGGTATGATTGTGGTGGGTCCTGTGGTATCTGTAGGATCCTATTCAGATACGTCTCTATCGGTCTGTATTGTTTATGACTGCCTGGAAGCTTGACCGACCCTTTGTACAAGACCAGGAACTTCTCAGTATGAAACCAGAAAGAAAATGCACATTGTACAAATCCATGCGCAGACATTGTGTTGTATGTGTTGTGCACTGTGCGTACTGCCTCCTGTTGTGTGTCATGCTGATTCATGCAGCGAGTTTTTAATGTTCAGTCATGTTCCTAGTTAGATGTGTCTTCCAGTGCCTGGCTGAGGAGCTCAGCTTCCAAGCAAGGGAGCAGGTGTTAAACAGGATAGCTCATGGATTTAATCCCACGAAGGGGGAGATCGTGGGCCCGTGTGGCTTTTGTCATTCTCAAGTCCCCCTTGTCTTTTCAGCTACAGTTACGATCTGTCCCACTCCCTCCAGTACAATCTTACTGTCCTGCGGATGCCCCTGGAGATGCTGAAATCAGAGACAACGCAGCCTCGCCAGGAGAGCTTTGACATCTTTGAAGACGAAGGATTAATTACCCAGGGTGGAAGCGGTAGGTGGTCTCAGCGCACTGTCAGTCCTGGGTGGGAATGCGCTTCTCCTCCCCTCGGCTCTCTTCGGCCTTCTGTGAGGTTGTTGTGGAAACCTGAACTTGACTGTTTGTTTACATAGAGACCATTAATCTCCATGTGATTTCATTTGTAGGCCATCCAGAAAGTTGCATGCCAACATTTCAAGCCATTATTCACACGTGGTCACGAGTATATTCAGGTCTAGACTTTGCGTGACGTTTAAACAGAAAACTGGCTTTCAGGGTTGGAGGTTACACACTCCTATTTCCCTTCCTAGAGACCCAATCAAAATGGGATGAGTGTCAGGATAGAGTTAGTGTAGGGTGCACATTGTGTGTCACACACACGTATCTCTCTCTCCCCCTCTTTTTCTCTCTTTGAGACAGGGTCTCCTTGTATAGTCCACACTGATTTCTGAGCTCACTGTAGCCCTGGCTGACCTTGAACTCACACTGGGGGCTGAGATTACAGACATGCACCACCACACCCAGCTAATTTTTATGTGGTGCTGGGGAACTGAACCAGGATCTTGCGCACACTGAGCAAGTGCCTGAACCTCTGAGCTATACCCCTGCCCACACATGTAATATCTCTAAGCCTCATACAACTCTGCTCAGTAGGTGTAATACCAGGCTTCTGAACAGAAAGGGTTAAGTAGGAAACTGAGGCCCAAAGATGATGATCATGTGGCCAACGTCTGCAGGAACCAGTGCAGGAGGCTGCAGGCAGCTAGGGCTTCTGGTGGTTCCTGTGTGACCCTCTGTCTCTCAGAAGCTCTGCTGTCTTCCAGAGCTGTCAGATCTGCAGGATCACCGTGTGACTAGTCTCGGGTGCCCCTGGAGGTCCCGGAGGAAACCAGACACACTGTGCCTTGCCCTTCTTTACCAGTAGCTTTCTGGCCTGATTCATGGGTCTGACTGGAAGTATAAAGCCAGGGCCATTGCTAATATAAAATATTGGAAGGGCATAATTTCAGACTTTAAAATTTAGGGTTTTTTGTTTTTTTGAGACAGGGTCTCACCAGGTAGTCCAGACTAGTACTGGTCCTAAACTCATTATATAACCCAGGCTGGCCTCAAATCATGGAAATCCTCCTGCCTTAGCTTCTCAAGTACTGGGATTATAGGTGTGTGCCACCATACTGGTTAATTTTTAGGTGGTACTGGGGAATTGAACCTAGGGCCTTGTGCATGCTAGCCAAGCGTTCTAACCATTGAGCTCTGATTTAAAGTTAGGACATGGTAGCTGCATGGGACCGACTGAATGGGGAGGCACACCACGTCCCCAGTGCCTGTGCTCCCCTGCCCCTTGCAGCTTTAATGACAGTGACAAAGATGTGGGGTAGAGAGAGAATCTAGCCTAAATAGGACCCAGATGGCTTGTTCTTGCCAGATCCCTGATACGAAGCTGTGTCCTGTTGGTGTTTTGCCAAAGTTTCTGGTCCCATCATGGGCTGTCACTTCACCTAAAGGTCACCCCTGCCCTTGACTCTGGTGGATTCACTCACTGCCAGTGCAGTGTGCCCACACGACCCCGAGCCACGCAGGTTCACTCACTGCAGGTGCAGTACACCTGTGTGCTTTTGGATGATCCAGGTCACACATATCTGCCTGGGTTTAGACATACACATATGGTCGCCCAGGCTCTGGGGAGATGAGTGGAGACAAGGCAGTGTGAGCACCTGACAGTGTGGCATGTGACCCTTCAAGCAGCCCAGCTAGTGATGTAACAAAGCCCCCATGTCTCTCAGTCTGCACTCCAAAACCCAAGTTTGAATATCTGCTCTGGGGCCAGGAGGGTGAATTCCGTGTTGTCTCTAGGACGTTTCCACCCGATGCACATGAGTAGTGGCACCGAGTTGCATCCCTCCGTTGCTGATCAAAAGACTGTCATTTTTGTGGCCCTAAATAATATACGTGGATCATCGTTAGAGCAGGGTAGGCCATAGTGGGGCTCAGTGGCTGCTTGCGGGGTCAGCAGGAACGCATCCCCTCTGGGGCTCAGGAGGAGAACCTGTCTCCTGGCTCGTCTCCCTGGGCTGTCCCTGTCCCCGCCCGTGCTCCCGCCGTCCCAGCTCCATAGTCGCAGGGTCTGGCCGGGCTGTGCCTTCTGCGTTACATCATCCAGCACTCCCACTCGTGTTTCTCCTTTCCCGTAGCGCCATCCTGTGATCACGCTGGACCCAGAGTAATCCCCTTGGCTCAGAGCCGTGTGATCAGGAGACTTAACCTGCCTGGGCTCTTATTCTTCCTTGCCATGTAATGAACTTGTGGAGTCTGTTGATCAGGATCCTTACGTCTGCGCTGAGGTTGAGATCTTTCCCCTACCAGGCACCACCCACCTGTCACCAGGGACCAGCTTTGCTGAAGATGGTTTTTCCTGATCAGGGTGGAGATGGTTTTGGGATGAGTTGAGCAAGTTGCGTTTATCGTGCTCCTGTGTGAATCTGAAGCTGCTGCTGGTCTGGTGGGAGGCTGAGCTCAGGTGGTAATGCCAGCGATAGGGAGTGGCTGTCTATACAGGTGAAGCCTCAGTTGCTGGTCCCGTACTCATCTCCTGCCATGTGGCCCAGTTCCTGACTGGCTGTGGCCTGACCAAGGACCTGGTCAGGGTTGGGAACCTCCGTCCTCCCACACAGACAAAACTGATAGGAAACGGAATGAGTGTAAAAAGTGGGGGAATAGATAAAAAAGGAAAATTATATATATATATATATATATAAATATTTAATAGCAGCAGGGCCTGGCTGAGTTGTGCTTTCCACATTACATCATCCAAAATTCCCACTCATGTTTTCTTCTTTCTCTTATAATGACTCTGTTATTATGTTGGGCTCAGAAAGTTATAAAATAATTATAATAATTTAAAGTTTAATATTAAATATTAAAAAATATACTTTAAGTCTCTGCTGTGTTATTAAGTAGTGCGTTAGGGACTGTGTATAAATTCCTTAATCTGAGTGGTGCATTGAACAGCAGTGCAAGTTTAGTTTCTACATGTAAGATCAAAGGGCATCTGTCCTAGCATATAAATGTTCTTCATGGATTTTGTTTGGGGCAAAAAATGATATTGACAGACTGCTCACAGTTTAGCTGTATCCAGAGCCGTTAGAATCTTTAAGGCCTATCCAACATCTGTGTCTTATTTTTCACTTTACGTAAGTTTTGTGAGACGTGCTGCTGAGGTTGAGTTTGGGGAAAACAATTTCTTTACCTGGGAAAGGCCAGATGTGCTCACAGTCGTCAACATCGCTGTGGCAGTGTGAGCAGGGCGACCACTGTGCACAGTACGGGTTCATTTCATCCCAGACAGCCATGCAGTGTGGGAGCCAGAGAGCGAACAGGGGCAAGAGGTGGTGACACCATTCACTGTGCCACTCACACTGCTGAAAAGAGGCAGAGTCCAGGTGCTGGGGTCCTCGAGGACCCTGACTGCACATTGGGATCTCAGCTGCTGCTCTGCCATCTCTTGGCTTCATCCATGGATTCGTATGTGTGTCCTTAATTTCTCTTAAGTGAAAAACTCACTCACTGTTATGGGTTGGGCTGGCATGTCCTCCTGGAAGCCCCATGTATTTGGAAAATGACTGGATTTGGGGGGTCCTTTGGACCAAATGAATTCATCTACTGATTTCATAGGCTATTAAGAGGTGGGGCTAACTGGGAGGGGTGGATCATTAAGGGTGTGTCCTAGAGGGATACATTCCTGCTCCTAGCTCTTTCCTGGGTTCTGCCTCTGCCTCCTGGTTCTGATGGGATAAACAGCTTTTCCCTGGCCAAGCCTTTACCATTGCCAGTCACCACGACTGGACTGAGACCTTTTGAAGCTGTGAGCTAAAATATATCTCTTCCTCTCTAAGTTGTGGGTATTGGGTTTTATGTCCCAGTAGCAATAAAGCATCAGACACTTATAAATCAGAAAATGTGTTTCTTGACTGTGTACTAATTCAGCACAGTGGTCTTGTTCCTGGTGTGATTAATACCTACTGAGAATGGCAGTGATCAGGCATCTTGCTTTGACGTTAAAAACACACATGGGAGAAGTTAAAACTGAGTTGAGTGGCTTACCAGTGTTCTCATCTTCCTGACACCCACTTTTGTTTTTCAGGTGTTTTCGGGATCTGTAGTGAGCCTTACATGAAGTATGTGTGGAATGGCCAACTTCTGGATGTAATTAAAAATACTGTGCATCGAGACTGGCTGCTGTACGTTATTCACGGGTTCTGTGGTCAGTCAAGTATCCTTTCTGTATAGACTTAAGGTACATGTTCTTCAACTTAATGCCATCCCAATTTTGTAGAAAGCTATATACAAATTAGAAGATTGTGACTGTCACTATGTGAACCCCACAGGAAAACTTCCCTGGGATGCCATGTAGTAGGAATACAAAGAAGCAAGCAGATCGTTTATGTATACAGAAAGGCTAATGAGTGTCAAGGAAGAAAATGTTCTGTGTGTAGTAGGTGACAGAAGTAATGAGGACCAGGGGAGGAGGGGCAGAGTCCCTGACAGGCAGAGAGGATGCGACAGGCTCATGGCGCCCCTAAACAAAGTCAGACCTTAGCAATGGGCAGAGAGGGGGGGGGGGTGGCAGCAGACAGACAGATGGGTCTGTTGTGACGGACAGGGGCCATGAGATTGAAGTAGGAAAAACTCATGGGGATGTTCTCACAACTGGGTAGAAAAGTCCCAAAAGGTAGGTGCTTGTGGGAGTGAGATTAGAGGAGGAGGTCAGGTTGCCACAGCAAGATTATTTTAGCATTCAGGTTAGGACTTTAGAGTTTGGGGATAGAGTTTTGAAGGTTTTTGTTGAAGAGGGTGCCACATACAATATGGCCTATGCACACCTGTTTTTTTTTTTAATTTTTTTTATTTTTGAGACAGGATCTTCCTAAGACACTAAGTTGTCCAGGCTGGGCTTGAATGTGTGATCCTCCAGCCTGGGCCTCCCAGAGTGCTGGGATTACAGGCCTATGCCACTAGCTTGGCCCATGTAGTTTTTAGTTGATATTCTTCCTTATGTCTTGAACATGAGGCCTGCAGTAAAAGCTTTACAGAATTGGTTACTTCCCTGAAGTGGGTAAATGTAACCAGCCTTTAGAATGCCTTCTTATGGTGGGGCATTTGTGTGGAGCAGCGCCCAGGGGGCAGCCAGAGCGCTGGCTGTGAGGAGCAGCAAGGGTGCTTCCTGGGTGGCAAGCGGGGAGAGGAGAGGACAGGCCAGATGCAGGCGAGAGGCTGAGCCCCAGGCTCAGTACTGTCTAATCATCCTCAACAGTGCATGGTGCTATATGCAGGATCATTCACAGCATAATGAGATTTGGCTTTCAAGTCACATTTGTCTGTTTCTGAAAATAAAATCTGCTTGGGAAGAACTTTTCACCACCACAGACACCACAGAGAACGCGCTTCAGTTCCTAACAGCCATTCCTAAAATGGGCTTCTAAACAGTTTCATGTTTCCAAGACTAAGCGTAGGGCCTGGCGTGTATTTAAGCATAATAAATATTTTTAAAGTAGCATCATAGATTACAGATTAATATATTAAAGCTCACTAGTTTAAGGGATGACTCTAGTCTCCATAATCAATCACTTAGTGAATTCTGGAAGTGTAGGTAATGGTAAAGGTGATGGCTACTTGTTGCTCGTTTATGGCAGATGGGGCATAGGAGTTTGCACATGCCACCTCTCCTGCCTTCCCCCAAATGCCTAGCACAAGACTAGGTCGAGCACTTTGTCTCCGCAATCTTTTGCACTGGAAGTGTTTTAGATTTTGGAACATTTGCATAAGTATGAGGTGTCTTCAGGATAGAACTCTAGTCTAAACATGAAACTCATTTATAGTTCATATATACCTTGAACACATGACTTAATTTTTTTTTTTTGAGACAGGGTCTTGCTCTGTAGTCCAGGCTGGTCCTAAACTCACTCTGCAGCCCAGGTTGTCCCTGAACTCACAGCAATTCTCCTGCCTCAGCCTCCAGAGTGATTGGAGTGCAGGGCAGGCATGCCACACCAGACTAATTTTTTGTAATGTGGTGCTGGGGAATTGAACTGAAGGTCTTACACAGGTTAAGCAAGTGCTCTATCTACTGTGCTACCCTCTCAACCCATGACCTGAAGGTAATTTTGTACAATATTTTTCCTGTGCCTGTATTATGACTGTGACTTCATATCTAAGATCAGGTGTTAAGTTTTCTATTTGGAGCTCATGTGGGTGCTCAAAATTTTTCAGATTTTCAGGTTGGGGTGTTCATCATGTGTTAATTACTTGCTCAAATGCCACTGTAGCTTAGAAACTTGGTAAGTGGCCTACCTAGGAAGTTGTGTGTTGGGCGGGTGCATCGTCACTGCTCACCTGTGTTGGGGGTGGGGCCACCTTTGCAGTTTTACACCCCATTTTCTCAGTGCTGTGTATTGCATCATCATTTAAGCATCCTATAGAAAGGCATGTGGTCTCTTAGGGTGTGATTCTGGAAGGTTAGTTATATACTTTGGTGTCCTTTATTTGGCTTCAAGGAAAGACAGCTGTCCCCTAGCCACGTAGAAAATGGTGACCATTTCCTCTGAAATTCATAAAAACTGGTCCACCGCAGGTGGGTTTACTTGCCACACTGCTCTGAAGAACCTGTACCCTGTGCCAGTCCGTTCCTGGGTGGAGCTTTTGAGGTCTTTAGGGCACTGGACAAGGTGTCTAAATGTGGACTTCAGGTTTAATGTCACCCTCGGTTCTGAATGGCAGTCATGACTGATAAAGAGCTTTAACTCAGTTTCTCAGAGCTGTTGATCTACGGGCGACCAGTGTATGTCACTTTGATAGCCAGGCGATCCAGTAAATTCGCTGGGACCCGTTTTCTCAAGCGAGGAGCCAGCTGCGAGGTAAGATGACTGGTGGTTTTTTGCTGACATTTTAACCTGTTGCACCCACTTTGCTGCCACAGAGGAAGCAAAGTAGAATTTGAACATGTTGAATTTCTTAGTTTGGGATGTTATCAAAAGAATAATTAATTCCCAGAATAGGTGAAACTTGAAATGTGACTAATATACACATGTTCTGAACAATCAGTCATCTGTCTTAGAAAGCGTTATGCAATGGAGCTGTGAAATTTTTGGTGTTTTGGAGCACAAGCCACTTTTGAACTATATGAAAAACTGTAGTTACTTGTTTAATGCAGAGACAGGGACAGCAGAACACCCTACCTACCCTAGGGAGAAGCTTAAGGCAGCCTCTTATTTACTTTCAGATAGTCAGCGGATGCTCACACATATCTGCTATTAATGCCTCTAAAGTGATTCTTTGTTGTGTCCTCACAAACTTCCTAAGCAAGGCTTCCTCCACACCTTTCCCCTCCCTCATCCCCTCCTCCCTATTTGAATCTCACCCTCACCCCTCTGTCCTTTCTTCTCTCTTGGGTCTTCAGAATTGGATTTTGATATTCTCTGGTTCTCTTCTCCTCTGTAGTGCCACAGAATTGTTTTTCTTTTCACTTCCTCCCTGCTGCTGGCATGCACTGTCCAGCTGTTCTGTTGCTTGTGTCATTAGCGATCCAGTTTCACTTTTTCCTGCTCTGTTCTCTGCGGCTCTTAATTGCTTTTCCTTACTGCATTTTAATGGTTTTGCTTTTCTCCCATGCACACTGAATATTAGCAACATTTACTTAGGACATTCAGAGGAGTTATTTCACTGTCTGCTTGGCTTTCCTTATTTTCATGGAAAAGCTCTAAGAACATAAAATACCTTCTTTCAAGGTGTCTTTCTTTCCAGGGCGACGTTGCCAATGAAGTGGAGACAGAGCAGATCCTGTGCGACGCGTCTGTGATGTCCTTTACCGCGGGAAGTTACTCATCCTACGTGCAAGTTAGAGGGTCGGTGCCCTTGTACTGGTCCCAGGACATCTCCACTATGATGCCGAAGCCACCTATTACATGTGCGTGGGACAATCTTCTTCAAGATAGCTCCCCTCTACTCATACGTAGACATAGTAAAGTTGGGCCAGAGGCTCTGGCCTGTCATCCCAGCGCTAAGCCGGGAGGATTACAAGTGGCAGTCCATCCTGAGTGCTTAGCAAGACACTGTCTCAAAATCAAAGATAAAAAGAGTTGGGCATGTAGTTCAGTGTGAAGGCCCGGGCTTGTTCCCCAGCATGATGAAACAAAAACAAAGCAAAATTAGAGATAAGGAGTTATTGTTGCAGAAATTCCATAAATCTTGGATTCTAATGAGGCTATAGTCCTGCCAGGTAGATAATGTAGAGGAATAACTTGTTATCTTTCTGCAATGAATTTATGCTTAATTTTGGCTCTAAGTATAATTGTCACGTTTCACTTGTGTATACATTGAACACAGTCATAGTACAGGCGTGCTATCCCTTGGGAGGGATTTGAGTAGCAACACTGCGGAAGTGGCTGAATTTTATCTCGTTAAAGAGACACCTCACACCCTGCTTTCATCTCTGCTTCCGAGTGCTTTCCCATGGCATTACCCTTTTTTTCTTCCCCTCAGTGGACCAGGCGGATCCCTTTGCACATGTGGCTGCACTGCACTTTGACCAGATGCTCCAGAGGTTCGGCTCCCCTATCATCATCCTGAATTTAGTGAAGGTAGGATAAGCCCAGTGCACACCTATGCTGCTAAGATATGCCCAGTGTACCCCTGGGTTGGAAGGACTTGCCCAGCGCACCCCTGGGTTGGTAGGATGTGCCCTG
Organism: Ctenodactylus gundi; assembly: GCA_004027205.1. Taxonomy (NCBI): domain Eukaryota; kingdom Metazoa; phylum Chordata; class Mammalia; order Rodentia; family Ctenodactylidae; genus Ctenodactylus; species Ctenodactylus gundi. The sequence goes on from PVKB01001485.1 coordinate 57,960, forward strand.
TGTACCCCTGGGCTGGTAGGATGCACCCAGTGCACCCTGGCTGGCTGCTTCTCACAATGTCGGGCCTGAGCAAGCTGGGCTCTTCCTGTCCCCAAGAGTGGCCTGTAGAATAATCACTATGCCACAGCACTCACAGCATCTGCCCACCCGAGCAGCTGTGCCTGGACCTTGGTTCATGTGCTTCTTCGTAACCTGTGTGGAGGAATTGGGGTGTGTTTCTGCAGGAAGACTGGTTTAGTATATTGGGCTCATTTCCTGATGTGGATTAGGGATGGGGGGGTCGTTGTCCCTTAGTTTCCAGGACAACTTGGAGAAGGAAGTGGCACAATCAGAAGTGCTACAGCCTCTCCTTAGTCTGGCCAGCTTCCCAGGTGATCTGGGAGATCCCTGCACAGATTAATCCTGCAGCCATGGGGACAACAGGTCAGGCTCAGAGGTTGGGGTTCCACCGTGACTGGAGAGGCGGCCTGGCAGAAGTTCAGATAGGGGCGGCGTGCCCTTTGCCTCGGAGTCCCCGGGGCTGGTAGGATTCAGACCGGCAGCGTACCTTGTGTATCTGAGGGGCGTGCAAGCCAGAGGCCTAGCATGGAGGTCGGGGGAGGCCACACAGAGGATCATTATCTTCATGTATCTGGACCAAGTGAATCGAAAGAATCTTAGCCAGCAGCCAGCACACCCCCAAAATCTTGTTACATTCTGGTTGTGGCTGTAGCTGACAAAATAGTGGTGTCCGAGGCTATTCTGAGAGGTTGGTTCATAGGTACACCAATTTACTAAAGTGGCAAGGAGTCCTGTGTTTAGTAAGCCATTTACTAAGTGAGAGTTGAAGGCCACCACAAACTGTTCCTGCCTTCATGGTGCTCCTGATGTAATGGGGAAATGGGGACATAGGCAGAGGTGGCCGGTGTGGGGTCAGTGGTGCCATCTAGCTCCTGATGGAAGGAACAGTCGACTTGTGAGTTGGCCTGGGTTGGAGGGAGAGGTGTCACTAAGGCCAACGGGCAAGAAAACAGGACTCTATTTGGATGAAGGGTCACGCCGTGTGTGTGTGTGTGTGTGTGTGTGTGTGTGTGTGTAACAGATGTGGAGGCTGGCAGCTCTGTCCTCCCACCACACTGGAGGTTACTGAAGACATTTCTGTATTCTCTTTTTTCCTTCTGGCTGTGCTGTGAACTTCTTCCTAGTTGTGGAATTCTGAGGCAACTCCTGGGTTGTTTTGAGGACATCCCAGGTGTTAAGCCTGGGGCTGATGGCTTTAGGGAGCCTCAGAACCCTCTGACTTGTGTATAGGAAGTTTTCACTTGGCTATTAAAGGGCCTGCAGCCCTGGGAAGACTTAACAGTTTGTTGCACTAATCGCCAGGGCAGGCGGGGGGGGGGGTGGTGGTGGTGGTGGTGGTGGTGGTGGTGGGGCGTAAGGCAAGCTCTTTACATAGAACCCATTGAAGGATGGTTAACTAACCTTTTCTCTCCGGCCTAAAAAATAAATAATAAAAAAATAGCAGATCTAATATAACAGTTTCAGAAAGTTTTTCTTGCCCTAGTTGATATAAGGTGCTTCTGAGAAAAATTTCAGATATATAGTTTGACTTTTCTCAGATAAATTAAGCAATGTGTGTTTTAATGTGTGAGCTGATTAACACTTAATTCTTATCTAAGTTGGCCTGTCCGGTTTATCCTGTGGTGCACTGTAGATACCCTGCTTTGTTTCCACAGTGGCTTTGTGATTAAATTCATGGCACTTGAGAAGTACTCTTCATGACTGAAAACAGCCTAGGACTCTTTTTGATACCAGCCGAGGGGGGTTTTAACACCCACTCAGTGTCACAGAATTCATTATTTTCTCAGTGAAGGCCTGATCAGAATAACCATAAATCTGATGCCTAATGCTCTTGGGTGGCACTGAGGTGGTGATGCTAACACTGGGGAATGCCTGCAAACAAGACCCACATTAGCAGGGAGCCTGACTGCTCAGAGACCAGGACAGATCAGTTGCTCACAGACTTGTATCAGGGGCCTATTGGTGACCTGTGAATGTCAGTGAAGCTGCACCTGGTGGCAGGCTTTCTAGTGGCACCTGAGTTGAAGCACCCTAACTGCACCTCTCATCTGGTGTCACTCTTTCCCATCACCTCTGAGGACCACACAATTGCAGCAGAATGGTCTCAGGGTTCCTCCCGTTCTGTAGTATAGTGAGTTGTGTACTTATTTTATTACATTTTATTATTACACTATAATAATAAAAGAAATAAAATTCATGATAAATGTAGTGCTCTGGAATCATTCTCAAACCTCCTCCATCCCCTGTCCTGGAAATAATGCCTTCCATGAGTCTGGTTCCTAGTGCCATGAAAGCTGGGCACCGCAGCTGTACCAGAGTGGCTGTGGCCCTGTGGGCTCGGCCAGGGATGGGTGGGCCGGGCTTCCGTGGGCTGCTGGGAGTGAGGAGGGGGAGATCGGGGCTCCTCAGCTCTTGGAAGTGTGTTATCGGTTGACTCTAAGTCCAGGAAGGATATATTTACTAGCGTGCACAGTACTTCACTTTAGCTGAGAAGTATGAAATACTTTAAAAACTGTTCTTTTGATTTAAGCTAATTATAATGCTTACATGTTTAGTTTTTTAAACTTTTAAAAATTACTTTTTTTTGCCCAGTGTGTTGGTGCAGACCTGTAATCTCAGCGCTCAGGAGGCGGAGGCAGGAGGACTGCCACAGGTTCAAGGCCAGCCTAGGCTATGTAGTGAGTTGAAGACCTGCCTGGACTATAGAGCAAGGCCCTGTCTCAAAAGTTTTTCGTTTTTGTTTTTTTTTTTTTTAAATTTCCCACACAGGAACGAGAGAAGAGAAAGCACGAGCGAATTCTGAGTGAGGAGCTAGTTGCCGCAGTGACGTACCTGAACCAGTTTCTGCCGCCGGAGCACACCATCGTCTACATCCCCTGGGACATGGCCAAGTACACCAAGAGGTGCGGGCGCGCAGGGTCAGGGTCGCGTTCGGCTGTGGCGTCCGGCTGTGGCGTCCGGCTGTGACGGCTCGCTGGCGTCGCCGTACCAAGTGGCGGGCGAGGTCTCTGCGGCAACACCACTGTTCTCTGTGAATGTCCTTCATGAATCCCCGAGAAGCCCTGAGTGCGGACATGAGTTGACCGGGTTCTCTGCGCCGGCTGCTCTGGGAACTGGCTGTGAGCGAAGCGTTCAGGCGACTCACAGCGTCTCTGGTCCGCTCTCCTCGGAGGCCCTGGCTCCTCTCACTTCCGGCTTCCGGTCTCGCGCCTGGCGTGGCAGACAGGAAGTCAGGAGAAGAGGAGGGCGGGGCTAGCGTGTGCCCTTCCGGGTCAAGCCAAGCGATCCTGCCGTTCCAGGTTCCATGCCCGGTGATGGCCACGCACCCATGATTGGTGGCATTCCATGCCCGTAATCCACTATGCACCCGTAATCCATCCGCTTATTGGGCCCTCTTGACAGCGCGTGGTTCCATAGCTCTTCTGCGACATCCGAATTCATGAGGCACTTGGGGACATTCCCGATACAAACCACAGTTTTTTTTTTTGTTTTTTTTTTTACACAGGGTCTCACTCTGAATTCACTATGTAGCCCAGGCTGGGCTCAAACTCACAGTAGTCTTCCTGCCTCAGCCTCCCGAGCATAATAGATTATTTTTAATCTTACCATATTACTTTGTATTTAACTCATCGTATTTTTTCTTAAGTGTTTTTTTTTTGTAGCTAAACACATACAAACGTTCATGAACACACACGTTTCTCTGGCCTATAGTTGGTTTTGGTGGTTCTAATTCTCAGAGCTATGTATTTTTCACTTTTTCTTCCACATCCCTCACTCTGTGTGTTGTGTTCTTGACACAACCATTGTATGAATGCATATTGTCTTAACTGAACCATCTGGAGGAGCGACGGGCTTTGGGAAAAGCTCAGGTAGAGAAGCTTGTGCCAGGATGAGGGAACACCAATATTGGGTACTAGGTTACAAGTCTGCCAGGTCTTGGTTTAATCCAGCATTATTCCTGATATTCCTGATAGTCTGGCAATTACTTAATGTTCCTGTTAAGTATAAGTCTAAAGGTTTAAAAAAATTCCTCACTGGGTCTGTAGGCATAGCGCAGTAATTAGAGCACTTGCCTAAGAAGTGTGAGGCCCGGGGTGCCACCCCAGCATGACATAAAACTGAGCACGGTGACCTATGCCTGTAATTGCAGCACTCAGGAGGCTGAGGCTGGAGGATTGCCATGAGTTCTCTGACAGCTTGTGCTACATGGTGAGTTCAGGGGTAGCTTGGACTCAGAGCAAGACCCTGACTCAAATAAATAAAAAATAAAAAATTCCTCACTATAATTCTTCAGAATGTATTTGCTTTAGGTATAAGAATATTTTATGGTTGGGATCTGGAATGCCCTTGAAAACCTCATGTTTGAAAGGAGATTCAAACACAGGGGTCTATGTGTTGATTTCCTCTGTGGTGAACAGGCTGGCCTATTGGAAGGGATGGGTCACCTGACCTGCAAGTGCGGGTCACAGGATGTGATCTGGGAGGGTTTACGGTAGCTCTGCCCTCCCTCTCACCATGCTTCCTGTTGCCAGGCTGTGAACAGCTCCTCCCTGGCTAGTGCCTCTGCTGGGCCTGTCTGCCATTGCCAGCAGCCCCTGAGTGAAGTGAGACTTACTGAAACTGTGAGCTAAAATAAACCTTTCCTCCCTCAAGTTGAGTGTGTTGGGTATTGTGTCCCTGCAACAGGAAAGTGACTAAGACCAAGAACCTAGGTGCTAGAACTCAGGTTCTTCTCGCTGGTTACTCTTCCTTCTCTCTCCAGCAAGCTGTGCAATGTTCTTGATCGACTGAACGTGATCGCAGAAAGCGTGGTGAAGAAGACAGGCTTCTTCGTCAACCGCCCCGATTCTTACTGTAGCATTTTAAGGCCAGATGAAAAGTATGTATGATTCTTTAAAACTTCAAATAAGTCAGAATTTTAGTTCTTATGATCAGAATGTTCTAGTTATGCACAGTTTGTGATGGTTGGAAGATGGATGCTTTTGGTTCTTGGCGGAGGCGGCTCCCCTGGGACTGTGTCATGTGGGCTGGCTGTGGACCTATAAGGGCCTTTGGTGGGGCTTTGCCATTAGTGGGGAGCCATGGGGTCTTATTTCTTGCTTTGTGGAATAAATGTCACATCAAATACATCTAGAAAGTAAAAAAGTTTTAGTAAATTCTGTTATTGACTAGGATCAGGGTATTTTTTCTGGTAGATGAAACCGTAACACTTCTATGAAAATAGGGTTTATCATTGTGTTCGCATTGCTTGCTCACAGCCTTTCTTCACGACTGATGTGTGGACCTCGAAGACCCGTGGGCCTTGTTTATCTTTGTTATCTAAGGGGTCAGTAGTGCACACGTCCAGGGTTGAGCTGTCAGTGAATGTCATTAACCATAAGGGGTGGACAGCAACCTCCCTTCCCACCGACCGGCCCGTGTGGCTGGGGCAGGGATTGTTTTGCTGTTTGCATGTGCTGTAGTTTGGATCTCGGGGCACCTGGGACAGGGCTCCTGTGCTTACTCCAGGGTTCTGTGGTTCACGGGAGCAGCCTACTTCTCGGTGGCCTGTAGGTGCAGGAGGCTGTGAGGTGAGCAGAGGGAAAGTGCACAGGCAAAGCAGAGATGGACCCGGGCCTGAGCCGCGGAGCTCCCTCCCAGGACTCACACAAAATGCAGTGGGCCCTGAATCAAGTTGGGATACTCTTTTTGGTGTTACAAGCCCTGGTAGCTTGTTGGAGACTATGGTTGTTTGCTTTTTTTTTTTTTCACTCCTGGGGGCTGGTCACCGAGGTAGCCTCTGCCTGGCATGTACCAGAGTCCAGACTCCCTGCAGGAAAGAAGGGACTGCAAAAGCCATATTGGTTCTACAGATGGTTTAGGCATAGTGAGCTGCTCTTACCATTCTGGGAATCGTGGGACCCTCCCGAAGTCCCGGTGCCAGGTGCATGCCTGCCGCGGAAGCCGGCCTTGCAGAGGACACCTCACACTGACTGTGGTAGTTGCACCTTCTTTTAAATAAGTAATTCCTATGAGGAACTGAACAAAATAATCAGGGGAATGTGACGGAGCCTTCAGGGAGACAAGCTGGAGGCGATGCACACTCATGCTGCATGCAGGAGGCTGAGGCAGGGAGATTTTATTTTAAACACGCATGCAGGAGGATTGCTGTGTGTCTGAGGTGAGAGCCAGGGCTCCACTGTCAGTTCAGGACCCACCTGGACTGTAGAGCAAGACTGTCTGAAAAAGCAAGCAAGCAAGCAAACAAAAAACCTTAAAAGCTTTTATATTGTCGTAAAGTTTTGTGAAGAAAAATAGCATCTGGGGGCAGAAGAGCTGTGTATTCAGTCTTAGAATATCTTGCTGTGCTGTTACGCACATCTGTAGAGCCCTAGCAGGAAGTGGGCTTAAATGGATTTAATTTTTTTCTGAAGGAAGGAGGTGGAGGTGGTGTAGCTCCGGAGTAGGGCACGTTGCTGCCCCGCTGAAGGGCCTAGGTTGAATCTCTAGCACCAGAAACAAAGATGTCTTGCATTTATTTTCTGACCCAGGTGGAATGAACTAGGAGGACGCGTGATTCCCACCGGCCGCCTGCAGGTACGCGCGGTCGTATTTCCTGTGTGCAGCGTGTGCTCCCTGAGAGCTCCCGTGGAGGGGACAGGCTTGCTCAATGCAGAGTTACTGATAACTTGAGAAGGCCTTTTAAAGCTTTTCTGCTGGTATTTATCTTTTCCCCACATTTATTAGTTTTTATTAGTCTATGTTTGTAACACATACTAAGTATGTTCCTCTTGGGAACTGGTACACGTCATGTCGCATTCTGATCATTTTTACTTCACATAAGGATTTAAGTCTGATGGAAGGATGTACAGCAGAAGCCACGTGGCCTGGGAAGCTTGTCTGTGTATTACAGCTTTTTATTGGAACTAGAAACACAAACAGGAAAATGAAAAGAATAAATTGCAGTGATTTTGAAAAACACGCTAGTCTACGGTGTCTGTCAATGATTCCTTAAGAATCAGTGGCTTCCATCACTGAATATTTGATTTGTATACTAAAGGAAAAATGTGAGAAGAAAGTCCATATTTTACTAAGTGGTATGTGTGGAATATGTTGGTTATTTGGTTTATCTTGTTAAACTTTCAAAAAAGCAAAGTGCGTGTGTTATGTGTCTACATACACATTTATATAAATATGTATGTGTGGCTTAATGATCCTGTAATGGCATCAGTGGGCAGCAAACTTAATCCTGTATCATTTTAAAAATGATTCACTCTACTTAATGGCTACTATTTGTTCAGGAGTAACACTTGTGCAGGGTCCTTCTGCTCCCTTAAGAATTCCCATGCGGTATAGACGTAGCACTGGTGAGCGGACAGTGATGGTCCACTATCTCCCCCTCCAGACTGGTGTCCTGCGGACCAACTGCGTGGACTGCCTGGACCGCACCAACACGGCCCAGTTCATGGTGGGGAAGTGCGCGCTGGCCTACCAACTATATTCCCTGGGACTGATCGACAAGCCCAACCTGCAGTTTGACACTGACGCTGTTCGGTAAGCCTTCTTTTCTGCCATATGAAGCCCAGTAATGATAGAGAGCCAATCTGCCTAATAATGAGAATTTTTTGAGCTTGTTTCTAAGTTTAGCTTCTCAAAGACTGTGTTTAGCAGATGGTATTCAAATTCATTCTATAATAAATGCTTCTAGGAAAGATTTATACATTGTTGCCATGGCTTTGGTTTTAGGGGATTTTTTTTTTGTTTGTGTTAATTGTCAGTGAGCATCATGTTATTTATGAAGACAAATCCAAAATGCTTAGACAAAGTAGTAGGTTAAAAATAATCTTGATGGTAATAGAAGTACCATGGCTTGTGAACTAACAGAATGAGAGATGTATAACAGGTTGATTTTTTTGGTTAAAAATCACTGTTTATTCACTGGCCCTGGACTCTGTGACAGTCTGTTTGGTGGAAATAAAATAATAGCTGTTATTGATCACGGAGATTCTCACAAAGGCTCAGCTAAGGAAGTGAATGAGTTTTCACATGGCCAGAGCCATAGGCCTCACTGCTGTGGAAGTACTGTCGGGCACCTGAAGAAACTGAACTTTGAAACCTAGACATAGTCCTATGAAAGAATATGGTTTGTTTGTCTGCTGTTATCAGAGCGTTTATGTCTCCCTCAGATTCAAATGTTGAAGGTTTGAGCCCAGAGTGGGCAACTTATTGACTCAGCAAGACTATCTCAAAATACAGAAATTTTTAAAAAGAAAAGAAAAAGGCTAGGGATGTAACTTAGTGTGAAGGCCTTGGGTTCAATCCCCTGTACCAAAAATTAAGTAAAATTTTAAAAATGATGGGCCGAAATCCTTACTCCAAAGTGATAGTATTAGGAGGTGAGTCCTATAAGAAGTGATTAGATCCAAGGGTGGACCCCTCATTGTTGAGATCAGCGCCCTTTTCTAAGGAACCGTAGAGAGCTAGCCAGCCCCTCCCATCACAGAAGGGCACCAGAAGGCACAACTAGGAGGCGGGTCCTCGTCACACCCTAAGTCCCCCACTTCACCTTGGGCTTTCCAGCCTCCAGACCTTTGAGAAGTCCTTGTTGGGTGTTTATAAGCTATCTACTTGAGGATATTTTGTTATGTCATCCCAAATAGAATTGTGCACATCACAACAGGAACACATCTTTTTTCAAAGGCAATTCAGTAGGAACAGAATTCTTCCATGGGAAGGGACTTAGTCTGGCAGGATTTAGGAATCTTTTCGTATGGTTAGAAACAGTATAGGCTATTTTGAGGGGTTACAGTTCTGATGCCCCTACTTTGGGTTTAATGCTTTTGGTGACTTTGCTTACTGGAATATCATCATAAAACAGAATAATACAGTTTACTAGGGGCAGTGGTGCCTACCTCTAACCCCAGAGACCCAAGAGGCTGAGGCAGGCAGATCTCAAATTTAAGGACAGCCTGGGCAACTTAGTGAGAGAACCTGATTCAAAATAAAAAGGGCTGGGTACATATAGCTCAGTGGGAGCCCTGGGCTCAGTCTCTAGCACTGCCAAACTGCTTTCCAAAAAGACAGGTGTCCCTGGATCTCCACATACATACACAGACATGCACACAGATAAGCAGCACATTCTGCGCTTATGTTTATTTTTAAGGCATTGAAGAGTCTACATGAAATGTGAGGCTAGAAGAATTCTCAGGGTAAAGTGTGCGTGCTGCCTCTAGGGTCTGGTGTGTAGTGTGTACCATTTGGATAAACTTCCTCCATGTGGGTTTTTCCTCTCCTCAGGTTGTTTGAGGAGCTTTATGAGGATCACGGTGACACCCTGTCCCTTCAGTACGGTGGCTCCCAACTTGTCCACCGGGTAAAGACCTACAGGAAGATAGCACCGTGGACCCAGCACTCCAAGGACATCATGCAGACCCTGTCTCGGTATTACAGCAATGCTTTCTCAGGTAACGCTCTGCATTGCCTATCCGGCTTGTAGTTTTTTGTTTTTTTGTTTTAATAGCTATTGGTTAACTGAAGTCAGCATTAAATATTTAAAAATCTAAATAAAATAGTTTGCTGTATAGAAAGCACTCAAGTATTTGTTCACTAAGTGAATGAATAAACATTTTGTATTTGCAACAGGGCATGTTAGCATCTTGGCCCCCATAGGTGGAGTTTTTGCATGATGTAAGAGGCTTTGATTCCTCACCTTCTGTCTCCTGTGTTTCTGCCTGCTCTGTACATCTAAGTTTGTTTAAAGGTTTTTAATTCATTATTTTGTCAAGTAGGATTCAACATCTTGGTAGTTGTTTAAAAATGTAAATGTTACTAGTTTTCTAAACTGTCAACTAGAAACGAATAGTAACATTAGCATTAAATTTAACCCATATTTCTTTCTCTCTTTTTTAAAAGCATTTATTGCTATCCTTTCCTTGTCTAGAGTTGACATTTATTTATCTGTTCACTTATTTATTTCTTTTTGAGACCACGTCTTGCTTTCTAGTCCAGGCTGGTGCTGAACTTATGATGTAACTCAAACTGACCTCTAATTCACAGCAGTCCACCTGCCTCAGCCTCCCAGATATTGGGATTGCAGACATATGGTGCTGTGGCCAGTGTATGTGGTGCTGGGCAACTGAGCCCAGGAGAATGATAAAAGTGACAGGTTGCTTTAATAGTACTTTTCCTGCCTCCATTTCGATGGCATTGCCAGTACAACAGATATCCCAGATCTTCATGGTTATGACATAAATCCTTATGCACAGGATTTGTGTGTGTGTGTGTGTGTGTGTGTGTGTGTGTGTGTGTGTGTGGTATTGGGGATTGAGTCCATGGCCTTCACACTGCGCTGGGCAGAAAAGTAAATGAAGACACTTGACAGGTGGAATCTGGTGAATCAGGTGCCCTGGATTTGTGTGTGGATGGATGCCATTCAGGAAACTCACAGAACCCTTCTTCTGGTTCATTTTAAAGATTCTTCCTGCAGGAAGGTGCACACATACATGCCTACAGGCTTGGTTACCTGCGTGGCTGGAGGATCACCTGAGCCCGAGTCTGAGGCCAGCTTCGGCAGCATAGTGAGGCCGTGCTTCAGGCGGCAAGCACGCAAAACTGGTTTTGAGGCTTCCCACAACGGCGCTTTCTGAGGTTTGTCTCCTGGGCTCACTTTTTGGCTTCCAGAAAAATCAGTTACTCAGAGATTTGGAGACTGCCTGACCGGAAACATTGCATGTTAGGAAGAGCGCCTGATCTCTTAAAGACCTCAGTAAGCTTTTTTTAATTTTTGTTGTATGTTTGGATTTCGTAAGCCTGGATTTTCTTGGTGAGGTATGTTGAATTAAACTCTGTTAGGAAAAGAAAATCACAATTATATGCAATAATGAATAAGAGATCTTCTCAATATATGTATATGGAGTGTGGTTATATATATATATATATATATATATATATATATATATATATATATATATATATATATGTAGAGAGAGAGAGAGAGAGAGAGAGAGAGACAAATTACCTTTCAAAAAGGTTCGAATACTCTTTGCTTCCATCAGCTGAGTATGGACGTGTCCATTTTGAAAAGTATTTGCTGATTTAGGTGACAAATTTGCCCTCATTTGATAACTAGGAAGTTGGATTTTTGTCTGTTCAGTGACTGTTTTTATTTCTTTTGCAAGTTATGGATATTTGTTTCTGCCAGGGCGGCTGACCTGTGTCTTTCTTAAACTTAACTAGTATTTATTTTGACGTAGATTGCAAGGTAAGCACCTAACTATCTTTCCCCCCCAAATGGCTCAACAGCCCTCCTACTGACTAGGTCTTCCTTCTGTTACTGCTTTCAGAGGCTACTTGATCACAGATGATATTGGAACCACAAATATCTGAGCTCTAAAGTGAAATTTTTTGTCTAATTAAAAATGTTATATTCAAACCTAATCTGTTTACTAATAAAACCAGCTACTGCTTAGCTACGTGGCTGGCATCTGAATGGTCCCTATGCGTGTAGCCTTCGAACTATGACTCAGTGTAGATTTAGGTCATTGCCTTGCCCACTTCTTACCCACAAGTCCAGAGATCCCGGCTGCTCCAGCTTCTGTCAGTACTCCCAGTGATGCCTCGTGTCTGGGCAAGGGCTCATATGTCCAGCCCAGAGTGGCCAGAAGACCTGAGGCTCACGAGGTGGCCTCCCTTAGGAGTGGTTGGCGACCATAACATCACGGTGGATTTTCAGCTGTAGCCACTGGTGGTGTGTTCCAGAAATTTCCCTCGGTCCCTTTGCAGGGTTAGCCTCCCCCTGGTTGTGGTTCTCACGTCTTGTGTGTTACTGGGGTTACTGTACTTGCTCAAATGTCAAGGAAGCTGAGAGTAGATTTAAGGATGAAGGAAAACCCTGGCCTCAGGCTGGGCCCGGGAATCCTCCGTAGAAGGTGTTGAGATTTTCTGAGGCCTCCATGTGAGATGAACTATTGAATGCAAGCTTAAGGTTCTTAATTACCGCGCGAATAGTCCATTCACTTCTGCGTTGGGTACGGAACTGCAGATCGGGGCAGCACTGTCTCCATGTCTAGTACTTTCATACGCGGTGTTTTCTTTCAACAAGGAGGAGAAGGCCTCGAGTAGCCCGCCTGTAAATACATCCCGTTTGTGTATACTTTCAGCCTGAAGGGTAAGCGCCGTTTTAATGGAACGCTTCCTGTCAAAACACGAACAGTGGGGATGCGTGTTTGATCTAGCAGACTCATTCACTTGCCTTTGCCTAAACGATGAAATTGCCTGATATTAATATCAGACGTGTGCATTCACTACAGAGGTTGGGGAAAACTGATCGCACATAATGCTGTTTTGTTTCCCAAGCCGTCGCCTCAGCTCTGCTACCTTTTCAGTCCTCCGCTGATTTGGGGGAAGACTTTTTTTTTTTTTTTTGATATTGTGCGTGTCTTCGCAGGCTTGACACACAGCGCTGGGGAGCAGGGAGAACGAGGGGGCCTGAGGGGGCGCGAGGGGGTCCAGGCGCAGGGGAGGGTGGGAGGGTGGCTCATGAGGTCGCTCCAGTGTGAGTTAGCATCCTCCCAAAATAAACTGGGAGAAGAGGAAACGACACACGGAGAGCCGACTGCTGTTAGTTACTGGTCTGAAGAGGTAATTTTGGAGGGGAGCAGTTAGAACGAGGCTGTTACTCATAGGCCCTTGCGGTCTTTATCACCAGCCATAAGGGGGGGCAGCTGAGAGGATCAGAAAGGGTCATAAACAGCGTGTCTGTGAAAGAAAGGGAGAGAGTCTTCTGAAGGCGTCAGAGTGGAAGCCCTGCCAGTGACTCCCTCAAGGCTGTGCAGCAGGGTCTGAGCAAGAATTGGGGTGTTTTGTCTCTGACGGCCCTGCCTGTCCGTACCACAGGGAAACTAACAAGCAGCGAGGATATGCTTTCATTTAAAAAATAAAATCACTCTCCCTGGGCCCCGCTGTGCAGGCTTGTGACCCCAGCACTCTGGGAGCCCGAGGCAGCAAGATCACAAGTTTGAGGCCAACCTGGGCAACTTAGCTGCTTAGAGAGATGGTCTCAAAATCAGAGGGCTGCAGATGTAGCTCGGTGTGAAGGCCTGGGCTGGACCCCTGGTACCACCACCACCAAAAACAGTCACTAAAGTACTATGGATAATTCTTAAAGATTTTGAAGAGTCTGATAACACTCAGGAGGCATTTATGTGTGATGCCCTTTATAATATGAAAGGTATAGAACAAGAAGGAAATATTTTAGTCAGATCCACTGATGCAAGCCTGTAATCCTAGCACTCTGGGGAGGCTGAGCCAGGAAGATTGCAGACTCAAGCCCAATGTGGGCAAAATCAAATCTAAAAAATATGCTGAGGATATATCCTAGTGTAAAGGCCCCTGGATTTGACTCCTAGTACCACATACACACACACACTCATACACACACACACACACACACACACACACACAAAACATTTTGATGCAGAGTTTTAGTTCTACTCAAATCTTCAGAAGCTGTTTGAGATTGTGCGTGAGGTGTGAGATCTAAGTGCCCTCTTATTTCAGACCCCTGTCCTACGGGACCCCTCTCAGGCCACCTTCCTGCGAGAGGACATCCTCTGGAGCTGTCCATGTCCAGGAATGGCTTTCTGAAATAATGTGTTTTTGCTTCTTAGACGCTGACAGGCAAGATTCCATCAACCTCTTCCTGGGAGTCTTCCACCCCACCGAAGGCAAACCTCACCTCTGGGAGCTGCCCACAGATTTTTACCTCCATCACAAAAATACCATGAAACTTTCACCAGCAAGAAGAAGGTACTTTCTTCCCAGTGGGTGGTGAAAGCTCAGATTCACTGTTGTTTATTTATTTATTTTTGAAACAAGGTCTCGCTCTGTAGCCCAGGCTAGCCTTGAACTCACGGCAGTCCTCCTGCCTCAGCCTCACTAGTGCTGGGATTATAGGCATATGCCACCATGCCCAGCTTTATGTGGTGTGGGGACTCGAACTCAGGGCCTTGCGCTTGCTTGGTAAGTGCTTTAACCACATGCCACTTCTCCAGTCCTCACTGTTATTTCGAATATGAGACTTTTTTCTTTCTAAGAAATCGTCATGTAGGTGAGCGTCATTAGCCTTACCACCAGTTTGCCATGAATTTAGCGACATTGGGGTCCTGACTGTTAGCTGGGGAAGCTGCGTTGCAGGTGGTGTTTGCGCATGCCCACAGGTACTGATAAGCTTGGGGACTTCATTCCAGGCCTTGCTTTCAGCTGCATGAAGGCAAAGCATCGTGTTGTAGTGTTTCTACGAACACGAAGATTCAAGGAGACAATCTTCAGGTTTTCAGTTGTGCATCCGAATGTCATCTATTTTTAATCTCAGTCATTTTCCCCTCTCTGGGACAAAATACCTGACATTCTGACTTCAAGGAGGAAAGATTTGTTTCGGCTCACAGTTTTCGGAGGATCCAGTCCATGATGGGTCAGCTGCAAGGCAAAAAGGGCCTGGAGGAAGGGCCTGCACCCCGCAGAAGCCAGGAAGCCGAGAGAGGGGAGGAGCCAGGACGTGACTGCACCTTCCAGGTCACCCCCATCCCAGTGACCCGCCTCCAGCCACGCCCCACCTCCTGGGACTGGCCTCATCCAAGGTGAATCCACTGCAGAGCCCAGCACTCCTGATCCAGTCAGCTTCCAAACACAGAAGACTTGGGGACAGTTTAGATTTAAACCGTAACAACTTTGTAACTCCACAGCTACCTCCAGGGGGCGCTAGTAGAATAGAAAGCAGTGATCCTTGCAGCAGTTGAGGCCCCTTGTCCCCTCTGGCCCTCAGCTTGTCTTTTTAGTCATTTGCCTGGACTGGTTATTTGGTGACAGTTAAAGTAATACCTGAAGCATTTTAATATGTTGCCCTGTGAGGCAGGTCTCGAGTCAGCAGAGTTGAGCTGGAATCTGAAGCTTTGTGAACTGGGACCAGTCCTTTAACCAAGTGGTCAGCATCATTGTGAGGACCTCATAGGAGAGCTCTCCAGTGCTTTCAACTCAAAAGCCACGTACCGACGTGGTCAGTTTTGCCACATGGTCAGGATTCCTGGGGGAGTTTGGTCCGTCCAAAAGTGTTTAGTGAACCTCGGGTTATCCCACAGTGCTCTTTTTTCTCCTAGCACCACTGGAAAGGGTGGATCACTGAGCGTGAGGGGTTCACTGAGGGTGTTCATGGGGGGATGTTCTCCCACCCTGGCTCCTCCACAAACCTGGTTCCTTCCTCTTGCAACTCTGTGGGCAGCTGCTCCCTGCCAGACCCTTCCCACCATTTCCAGCCGTCCATGAGTGAGACTTCCTGAAACTGTGAGCCAAAATAAACCTCTCCTGCCTTAAGTTGTAGGTGTTGGGTATTACGCCCCAGCAATGAAAAAGTAACAACGAGACAATAAGTTTAATTGTATTTTCACATCAGTAGAATAAGGTTTCCCAGATCCAATCAGTACTGATACTGTTGTTGTTATTCTTTATGGGGATTCCCTCATTTTAGCATTTACAAGAAATCTAGGGTGCGCACGGTACCTGGAAGTGTAGACTGTATTTGATCCCTTTTCTGCTATAATCTCAGTAAACACTTGATGACATATTCATCTGTATTTTCAAACTTGGTGTCGAACCTGTGCTTTGTGCTGTGTTTACCAATGATCTACTTTGAAATGAATGACATTTTTATTGAATAATAAGGAAAGGGGGTAACCTACCTCTGCCCCGTGCTCCTCTAAACCATGGCTTCTTGAGGTTAATAACTACTTCTATTACCTCAAACCCTGCAGTCATTGGTTTGCTCTGAACCATTCATTGACCTCTGTTCTAAATTTGGTTAATATGTCATATGTCACCTACGATACATTTAAGTGTTTGTAATGGCACCAAGCTGCTTTTAGATATTAAGCATTATTTCCTTGACTCTTACGGTTGGGAGATTTCCTGTCCCTGCTCAGTAGCTGATATGTGAGTTCCCGTTCTGTCCTTCCAAACAGAGCAGAGGCCATCTGTCCTGTGCATGACAAGCCTGGGCTTGTCTCTGAGCATAGCCTACAGGGGAGGCTCTATTGGAAACAATTCACATTCTTCCTGACTCGGTGCTGAGACCTAGACTCTCACCTGTCATCTTCGTCCAGCCTGCGAGACCTTCAGAGCATCATTTCCTCATCCACCTGATGGTCTTCTTTGAAGTATTTGGGGATGAGTTCATATATTCCGTAAAGATCTTTTTCTCCAGACCACAGAGCCTCTGTTTCTTAGCTGCCCTTCTGAGGCTGTGGTCCAGGACCCTCCAGGCTTGGGGATGCTCTGCTCTCTGTCTACGTTCCAGTCGATGTCCGTGTCCTTTGGACAGAGTTGCCCGTGTCTGGGTCCAGCAGTGGCCATGTGGTGGGCTGATCTATACCAGCTTTTGTGGGGCCCCTGGAACCACCACTCCCCTTCTCCTGGGTATTTTGGTTTGTTTTTTTTAAGCAGGAGAAAGCATCGCTTTTTTCGGCCATGTTGTTGCAGTGTTTTCTGAACTGTGTGCTTTGGAGACCTTGAGTCTTTTTAATGTGTCCTGCTGCCATGTCGTATCACCACCATTCCTGTCATGTCATGTGGGCTTGGCCTGGTTGGAAAAAAAAGTATTTACATGTTTATATTTTATGTTAAATTTTTCTAACTTTGTGGCTTCTTCGGAGTTAATTGGCTGGCTGTCTTGATTCCCATAAAGTCCTGGATGAACAGTGTTGAACTGTGCAGATGGCAGAACCCTGGGGCATATTGACCACCTGATAAATCTTTGCCTAACATTGGTTAGCAGATTCTGGTTGGAATTATTTAAACAGCCATAAACCCCCCTGATCATACTACTGCCCTCTCAGTATTTCTCTAGCTTGTTCACAAATACTGGTTGATTTGCTCGCGTTTGTGATGTTACTTGAGTGGGCTTCCAAATTGCTAGAATTAAAGACAGTCTGTAAAAAATTCTCCCTAGCCTTCCTAAGCAACTGAAGGGAACTCAACGCTCCTCATATTAAGGCTGAAAAGAACCTCACTTGTGGTTATTGTATACAGAGGAGGAAGGAACACTGATGGACAAACTCCCATTCTCTGACCCCTGGTCCCAAGGCAGGTTTCTATCCCGATCCTGGGACAGGTATTCTTCTGTGAGCACCTGTGCCTGGGCGCGGAGGCCAATCAGGCCTCCCCTCTTGACCGCCCAGGATCCGTGGGTGAATCCACTGAAACAGGTGACTACGTGAGTCAGTCCCCTTCCAAACCCATGCGGCCCTTGGGTGACATTCCCAATCCAACAGGACACGCGGTGCCTGATGCGCAGTAGGTCTCGTAGGTGCTGAATCCTGAGGGGATTCTGTGCACAGGCCGCCTTGTCCTCTCTTGACACCATGTTATTGAAGAAGTGGGCTGGAGGGGCAGCCCTTCTATGGCGCCGAGGGCTTGTCATAAATGCAGACCTGAGGTCCCAGCTGTGGAACCAGATTCTGCCTTTTAACAAGATTCCCAAACAATTCCTGCATGCAGTGTGGACTTCGACAAGCACTAGTCGAAAGCCCCACTCCAGATGAGCACAGAACTCTTGTAGCGTTCCCAGGTCTCCCAGCGTGCTCCTGCCTCACGATCCCACAGGCTTCCTGCTCCTGTCTTCGTCACCCTTGGGCTGGAATCTGCTTGTCACCTCTGGGACAGTCTCTGTGCTGTCGTTTTCACTGTGGCTCCTCCATGTCAGGATTAGGGAGGGTTATTTGAGATTGCAATCATGGCGTTCTATTTTGAGCAAGCCTTTCATTTATATTAAATTCTCTTTTTAGCATGTTTGGCCACTGGCTCTTTTTCTCTTTTAACCTTTCAAAATCTGGGGTGAGTGTGTGTTTCCATATACAGGGTGTCCAGAAGATTGCTATAGATATAAAGGTTTTAAAAATATGTCATATAAAAATTGTTTGCTCATGATTAACATCATATTTAAACTGAAATCATTGCTATGAAAATTATTATGCAGGCACTAAATTTAATGTGCTGGGTACCTGAAAAGTGTTCATTCGTAAGGAAAGCTAACAGACTTTTGGGGCTCCCTGGCCTGTTCTGCCTTCCTCTTCTTAACTCAGCCTTGACATAACCTGTTTCTCTTAAAGATACTTTTTTTGGAGACAGGATCTCACTCTACAGATCAGGATGGTCCTGAACTCACAGCACAGCCTGGGCTGGCCTCAGACATGTGGCAGTCCTTCTGTCTGAGCCTCCTGAGTCCTGGGATGACAGTCTTGTGCCACCTTGCCTGGCTTAGCTTGTGCTGAGTTGAACTCAGGGCCTTGTGAGAGCTCTAACCATGAAGCTATGCCACCAGCCCCATATTTTAAGTCTCGTCCAGCAGAACTTGATTTAGAATTAAATTCCTTGCTCTGGAAGAAGGCCGCTGAGGTGCTGTCGGGTTCTCTGCTTCAGCAGCAGTGTCGGCAGTGGGAGTTCCCGGCCCGTCCTCCCGCCCTGTAATTGAGTGGTGAATACTTCCAGTTAAAGATTATCAGGGCCTGCACTGTTTTCTAAGGGAACTTGCTCATTAAAACGATCCAATTTTCTCCTTAATGATTTTGCTGAACTGTCGTTAATTAACCACACACACAGATGTTGCACCGCCGCAGAGGAGAAAGGTAATCTAATTCTCAGATGACTGCGCAGAGGGGCGGGGTGTAGGACTGACATGGAGATCTCCCTTCTCAGCTGGTGGCGCCGTCCCCAGGATTTGCAACTCCTAAATTTGGCTGAGTTCCTCCAATTTTTTTTTTTTTGTGTGTGTGTGTGTGAGCTGAAAGTAACATGAGAGTATTTTGACTCTCAGTTACATTTGTGGTGGGTTTCTCCCATAATTATTACTTGTTATTAGCATATGTTTGTGATACGGAATAGTCATCTTGCTGGATTTGTACATACACATCTGTTACATATGTGGTGTATTTATGGTGCTGTCATAAATCTATTATGTAGTTAAAGGGGGTTGGGAAGGGAATTAACATGTTAAGACTAACTGTATCAAATTGATATTTAAAAAATTAACTCTGCAGTAGGAGGCAACATCTTTACATAGACCACCCCATTTCTTTTGCCTAATGAATGGCAGAAAACCAGCATTCACGTCTGGCATCTCTCACCCTGTTCCGTGTTGTCTTCTAATCCTGTAGCTACACTTACTGGTGGACGCCGGCGGTGGTGCAGCACCTACCCCTGCCCTACGATGAAGGTGGGTGCCGGCCCTTGCGGTCCTTACCCTCTCGTGGGTCCTGGCCATACCTGAGGGAGCTGGAAGCAGCCAGTTCTGTGTTTGCACAAAGTCTTTTGTTAGAGTGAGGGGAACGACTGCTCAGTATTATGCTTCTGTGTTAATAGTTGGGGAACTGTGTCTCCTGTAGCTTTGCTTTTTGTGTGATATGGAGGATGGAGCCCACAGCTTTTGTACTGAGCTACATTCCCAGTTCCCCCCTTTTCTTGAGACAAGGTTTTATTAAGTTGTTAAGTTCCCAAGGCTGTTGTGCCTCCCTGTGCAATTCACAAAGGTTATATATTCATAACCTAAAATACACACACACACACACACACACACACACACACACTCATATATCCCCAGCCTATTTTTGATTTTTGATTTTGAGACAGAGTTTTGCAAAGTCGCTAAGTTGCCTAGGCTGGGATCAAACTTGCGATCTGCCTGCCTCAGCCTCCCAGACCTGTATCGACGGGCCCAACTGTCATCTCTTAGTTTCTTTAAAGAGCAAAAACTGTGTTTTGTGCTTCTTTTTATCTGAATAGACCTGTACTTTTATTTACGTTTTATTTTATATTTATTAGGCAGATCCCTCATTTAGGCAGTATAATGTATGAAGTCATCAGTTTAAACAGTGCTGATTATATTGCTGCAGGGTTTGGGGAACGGGCAAAACTGAGACCCCCTCACGGGGAGGAGCTGAACCTCGTTTTCCCTCTACCTAACCAGTAAAGAAGGGCACCAATGCGTGTATAAAAACTATGCAGAAATATGTATACGAGTACATTTTAGTCACGTTTAAATTTTAATTTAATTTGTCAGAAAGGCAGGAAGACTTTTTTTTATTAAAGGAATACCTTCAAATGCAATATACATTGAGACGATGTTTCCAAATTTAAAAACTCCAATTGTTATACAGACGTTATTCCCGGCTCTGTTACGATTTTCTCGGACCTGGACAAGCCCGTTTTCCCTTTGTGAAAGAAACCGGGAAGTCTGCTGCTGCCCTGCGTGTCTGAGGACGGGCTCCACCAGTCTGAGTGGTGGGGGACATCCCGGGAAGTTTCCATAGGATTTTTATATTTATTTTTGAGACAGGATCTTGCTCTGTAGTCCAGGCTGGCCTTGAACTCATGGCGATTCTCCTTGCCTGGGATTACAGTGTGCACCACTGTGCCTGGTACAGGGGAATCGAGCCCTGGACCTTTTGTGCTCTGACCACCAAGCTACACGCCCAGCCCCCTTTTGTTCTTAATAAATTGCAAATCATCTTGAAAGTATTTATCACTTGAAGCTCTGAACAAAATCTTGACACCTATTGCCGAAGATTCATTTGTTCAAGGACTTTTAACTGTTTGCCACAAACAGGATTTGAATGTACAGAATTAAGTGAAACATCTGCCCGATGTTTTAGCTAGACTACGGAGGGTATTTGAGAGTAACAGGGAGTTTAAAGAGTTGAGTAATTTGATTTGCACAATTACTCCCATCCCCGCCCCGGCCCCAGGGCCCCTGCGGCCTCCCTGGAGCTGGTCCCATGTGGTGCTGAATTGTGTTTTCGGCACACATGTGTTACCTCTGTTCCAAGTGCGTCGGTGCCAGGCCCAAGAGCCTAGGGACCTTGTCCAGTACTCTTTCCCCATCGATGAGGACTGCGGCGCCTGTGAGCCCGGCTGGTGTCCAGGCTGGAGACTTTCCCACTAATGGCCATGTCTCTCCTAGTTATCTGTGCTGCGACCTTGAAGAAGTTGACGGTGAAGAAGTTTCACAGGCACGAGGAGGAGATTGACATCCACAGCGAGTTCTTCCGGCCCTATGAGCTCAGCAGTTTCGACGATACGTTTTGCTTGGCCATGACGAACTCAGCACGGTATGCCATGAGCCTCTGTAGGCTGGACATACTGGGGGACAGTAGTTTTCCTAGTCATAGATGCTTTGTGCCTGTTTCTGTAAGACAGCTTATTGATTACACGTTGTTGGTTCGTTAACATTACACTCGCCAACTGAACATGGTGGCACACCTGTCAGCCCAGCACTGTGGGAGGCTGAGGCAGGAGGCTTGAAAGTTTGAGCCTGGCTCAGGCAGCTGAGCAACTGGGAAACTTAGTGAGATTCTGCCTCAAAACCACAAATTAAAAGAAAGAGATGTGGCAGTGGGAAATGTGGCTCACTTTGAAGGCCCCGCACCCTGATATCACACTTGGAGCCAACAGCACTCTATTACTTATGCCTAAATGAACCTTATCTGACACCCCTTTTCTCCCCAGAAGGCCTACCACAGCTTTCCTGTACTTGGAAATGCTGGGACAGCCTCTGCTCTGTGTTTGGGGACCATTTTAAGCAAGAAGGTCATCAAGAAAAAGCACAAAAATGGTGTGGAAAAGTGACATTCGCCTGATGGCTGATGACACCAACAGCCACAGAGATGCAAGGAGTGGCATGTGTGTCCCTTGGCTGTCACTGAGAGCACACATAGGGGGCTACGATTTGCCAGCTGTCTCTCTGCGAGCCTTGGATGGCAGCATTTTCATTAAGTCATCAATACACACTAAGAAAGCACTACAGGTGTGTGTTTGGAGTGACCAGTGCATATTAGCAAGAAAACAAATTCACAAGCATGAAACCTTTCAAATAATGAGGACCACTGTGTGTTTAAAAGGGCAAAATACAATTAAACCCATTCCATGTTAAAGCATTTTCAGACTGTTGAAATCAACATTTTGAGCCACACTTGAGATGAATGTGTTTCTCTTCAGTGTAACACTCAGGTGCACTCTGGGAGCAGCGTCCTTGTCAGAAGCCGGGTCTTAGAGTTACCCTGGACCTGCTCCCTTCCTGGCTTCGGAGGTGGGGAAATTGGCCAGCCTCCTTGGTGACAAGAGGTGGCTCTTGCATAATGAGGTAGAAGCTTTGGCCTCCCTCAGTCAGTGATCAATTAAAACTGCTTCTATGTAAAGAGTTCCAACAGTGTTTTCATGAAGGAACCTCAGCCTAATAAGGTAGATACTGATATTTCAATTTGTATCACTGTGTTTGATCTCTGTGTCTACCTCCTTCAGTGGTAGAGCTTTAAAAACATGGTCCATAAAACTCAACCATGTAGAGCTTTGGCACTTGTGTGGGTTCAGTTTGACCCGAGGACTCGCTGAGATCTATAACCAGATGGTAAATATCTTCAGCATAGCTCAGGTGCTCATAGCTCAGTTGCCCAGAGCTCAGGTGCTCGGAGCTCAGGTGTCTATAGCGCAGGTGACCAGAGCTCAGGTACCCATAGCTCAGGTGACCATAACCCAGCCGACCATAATTCAGGTGAACATAGCCCAGATGACCAGAACTCAGATGACCATAGCCCAGGTGACCTGAGCTCAGGTGACCAGAGCTAAGGTGGTCAACTCTGACCCACAAAACCAGGCCTGATGTCAGGTTCAAAGCAATGCATTGGGATCCCAAACCTGGAGAATGTCAGTGAAGAGTTGTGACCCTGAGATTCTAATCCTCAGGGCCTTTCACTCTTGGGGTTTTTATGGCTCTGATCACCTCAAATTACCCCAGATGTGGGGCTCAGAACATACGTATAGATCCAAAGGTTGAAATGAAAAGACACAAGTGTGAATTGAGGTGGAAGCCAGTATCATCTGGCTGAACAATGATTCGTATGTGGCTTTTTTTTTTTTTTTTATCTCTTCTAGTGACTTTATGCCCAAGACTGTTGGCATCGATCCAAGTCCCTTTACCGTGCGGAAGCCGGATGAGACTGGGAAGTTAGCCCTGGGGTAAGATCTGCATAGAGGATGAAATGTGGAAGGAAGGTTCATGGAGATGGCCAGCACTTGCCATAGCTCCACCCCTCCAAACTCCTGACTTGAGGTCCCGCCACTGGGCATGGCCCACTTGGTGCGTCTACACTGGCTGTTCATTCTACAGCACAGGGATCGTGGGCACATTCAGGGTAGAATGTAGGCTCGACGGGAGTTTCAGCATTTGGTGCATTTTATTATTTTTAATTGGGAATATACCAGATGGCATAAAGATGGGCAACAGGTATTATTATTTTATGTCCTATAAAAAACGCCAGTGTTGTTTCCCAACGTAAAATATTTAAGCAAAAATTTATACTCATTGTATTTATTTTTGTTGGCATCCTGAGAAACATAAAAGCAAACATGTTGTCAGAGAGAAAATGTCAGACTTTTTTGTGTATTACTGTAACATTATTTGGGGGAGACCGTTAACGTTTCTTATCCGATACTAAGGAGGAGGCGTGCCTGGCTGGCATCTTTGCACCTGAGACCAGGGTGAGGTGAGCTGTGTTCTGGCTTGAGAATCTTCGTCCCCTCACTGACATGCCTTCTCTGATGACAAGGTTTCTTCTAGTTCCTGATCAGGAGCCTGGCTAGATTGGAGACACACAGTCCTAAATGTATTTGGAAATGTGTGTGGGATCTTAATGGGAGCCTAGCTACATGTATTTTATACGATGGGATACATACTGACATTTCCCAGAATCGCCATTTCTGTGCCTTAAAACATGGGGCTTTTAAGTAGCTTTATGCAAAGCCCTGAGCAGGTGGTAAGGCGCAGTCAATAGAACAAAGCTTGGGGCCCAGGACTTGGGGAGTCCCAGAAGTAAGTAAATGACCAGCTGTATGACATGCGTGGCACAGAAATTCTGTCAGATTTCATTTCCAGTTGCCAAGGATCAGAAACTTTTTTTTTTCTGCAATATCTAACCCATGGTTGAATGTTACTACTTTTCCTTTTTCCTTAGAATATTTAAGAATATTCTGTATTTTTAGTCCCTTATAGAAAATTTTGTTTCAAGGGAGGATGAAACATTAAATACTTTAATACTTTTGTTAAATACAAAAGTATTATCACGAATACTTTCCAAATTAAAGAAAGTTCAATATTCTTACTACTTTCAGCTTTGACTCTAAAAATAAAAGTAAATGCTCCTGTAAGTGTGAGGAGGTTTTTCTTCCTTTTTTTTTCTCTCTTTCTCATCTCTATTATTGGAGGCAGTATTCAGCAAAGATACTTGTTTAGTAATAACAGAATAAAATTTAACATTTAGCTAATGTTTGTCAGTGGCTTATTAATTTGGTACACTGTGACTGTTAAAAATCTATAAGAGGAAATATACATGGATTTAGCCCTTCTCTTGAAGCTCTTACAAGTTATTAGTATTTTTTACAAATACCTCAAGCATATAACCTGTTGTGGTACCATAAATCTTGAAAATCCAGAGCTCGAACACACAGGCAAGACCAGGACGCGTGTGTGGCGAGGCGCTCAGCTCAACTGGGCTGCAGAGACCCGCTGCTGGCTGCTGTCCTCTGGGGCGCCCCGGGGACTCGGGCTTTGGCACGAGCTGCGCGCGGTGAGCAGGGAAGGCTCCATCTGAGGGTGCCTCACACCCTCTTTATCTTTTTAAAGAAACAAAAGCAACAGAGAAGAAGCCGTGTTGCAGCGCAAGACAGCGGCCAGCGCCCCGCCGCCGCCCAGCGAGGAGGCGGTGTCCAGCAGCTCGGAGGACGACTCGGGCACGGACCGGGAGGAGGAGGGCTCCGTGTCCCAGCGCTCCACGCCCGTGAAGATGGCCGACGCGGGAGACGGGGCCCGGGTGGCCGAGGTGCAGGCCGGGGGGGCTCTCTCCGGAGGATGGGCTTTGGAATTGTCAGAGGCCCAGAGCAGGGAAATGTCACCGGGGCCCTGGTAGCATTTCCGCGATGGCGCGGGAGGCCTTGCAGGGGGCGGATGGGTCCAGGTAGCACAGACGCTGAAAACAGGTTGCGTTTGGAAAGAAAACTGGTGTGTTCGCTCCCCTAGGCAACAAAGTAAACAGTAAAGGAAGCACATCTAGCTTTTAGGGCGATTCGCCTCCTAGAAGTCATTGAGAGAGAGAAGGCAGGTAGGGTACGATAATACGGGAACGAAACCCCTTATTCAAGGAGTGGACCCCTTGGCCGGCCGGCCAGATCCAGCCTGTTGCAGCTTTCCGGGTCCGGGCCGCACCTGCCTGTTTACAGATGCACAGGCCACACAGCCTGAGAGACTCACGCTGGCGGTCCATAGAAAAGAGCCTGCCCACTTCTGCGTTATGCAAAAGCAACTCACAATTATTTAATAGGTTTTTTTTCCTACCCTGAAACGAACGACTTTCAGTAGGAAATGGAAATCAGATTTTTAAAAAAATCATTAACTGAGGCATTTAATGACTAGGCCGAGGAAACATTGCGATCGCTTTTGTGGGAAAATTCACAGGCTCATTTTCTTCATCTTTGGAAATTATTAATTAACGTGCTGGATGTCTAAAAATTCCAATGGGTTCTTTTTTGTTTTTAAACCCAGACGATGGTCCAGCCCATGAAGGAGGTGTATGGAGTTAACCTCTCAGACGGCCTCTCCGAAGGAGATTTCTCCATCTATGCGAGGTGAGGCGCTTTTATCTGCTGTAGAGAGGAAACCCTAAAGCTCAACTACTCAAATAACCCACCTGCAATGATTTAAAATTGAGGAGGCCCGTGATGCAGAGGGAGACGAGTTCTGCTTGGGAGTCGGTGGTAGCGTTTCAGAGGTCAGTGCCCGGAACATTGATTTGTATTAGGATTAAAACTTTATCTCCAGCCCCAGGACCAGCTGAGTGGAAGACCGTTCTCCCGCGGGGGTGACTCGGGCTGCAGCAAGTTACTGGTGGGTGGCTTCGAAATGGCTGTTGCAGCAAAAGTGGGTGGGGAATGAAGCTCCACCTCCTGTTGTTATTCAGCAACAGCTTTAGTACCTGATAGGAGCATGCTGACAGAAGGCGGCGCTTGGCCCTCCCACCATCACCACCATCTTTTGCTCACAGCTTATCTGTCCCTGAGTCCCGCCCAGATCTTCCAAGGCCGCAAACAGAAGTCCACCGCCTCAGTGTCTGGGACCCTGAAAGGATCTAGTGCCTGTGACCGTGCTCCTCTATAGCGGTTATTGCTCTTCTGGCCTCTGTGTTAGTCAGTTGTACCACAGGGTGCCGAGGGACAGTTCGGAGCTGTCCTGCACCCATTCTCGCTGCAGCAGGCCACTGGAGAGGTCCTGGGCCTCCTCGGGGCTAGAGGCTGTGGAGAGAGCCCACGGAATTCTGCCCCTCCTACCCTAGTTCTTTAAGCAGGCAGCTGGTACCCACTGACTCTTGTGCCGTGGCTGGCTCACAGATCCCACGCCTGCTTGGCTACCTCAGAGCGCTGTGGCGGGGAGGCACCCGGGCCAGCTCTGTGCACCCAGTTCCTGCCTCCTGGCCCCCTGCTCTGGCTTGCCTTTCCCCTTGTCTCCAGACACCCGAGGCTTTCTCAGTTTGTAGATTTTGTTGGAGTTGCAGAGCCCGGCTGTCCCTGTCTTCCCGTTCCCCATCTGTTCTGGGGTCTTTGGTTTGCTCTTTGGCCTGGAAGGTTTCTGCTGACTTCCCTGAAGCCTCATATTTCTGCTACAGTCTTTTTTAAAAAAAATCTGACAGTGATTGGACTGCCAGAAGTTTGAAGTTAAAGGTCTGTACAAATCTTTGTGCTGGACCGGGTGGCTCAGGCCTATAATCCAGGACCCTGGGAGGCTGAGGCAGGAGGATCACAAGTTCAAGCCCAGCCCAGGGAATTTAATGACCTAGTGAGGCTCTGCCTCAAAGTCAAAAAGAGGCGGTGGAGGGTGGGACTGGAAATGTAGCTCAGTCTGAAGGTCCTGGGCTTGACCCTGAATGCTACCAAAAAATTGTTGAAAATACGGAACTCTCTTCTCTCAAAATGGACCAAAATTGTTCTCTTGTGGAAGATACAAATAAGTTCTATCCAAGTTTTAGTAGCGCTCATGGTTTTATACCTGGTAGCTTCTGAGGCACTCATCTTGAATTTTTAAAAAAGCTCATGAAAAATAAATGATAAATTATCCATCAACATCAAAGAGAGTTCTTTTATTATTTTTTAGAATATAAAACACTTCATGAATTTGCATGTCACCCTTATGCAGGAGATCTTTTAAATAGCAGAAAAATGGAAAGGAAGCAGGTCTCCAGTCCCGCACCATCGCTGCATGGCACCATAGAAGCAAACTGAGTCCTGGGGGAGGATGAGGCCGGGCAGCCTGGGCTCGGGCTATTGGGATCGTCCCGGAGAGGGAGTGTGGCCAGTGGTCACCCGCCCGCCCCTCCATCTGGGGAAAGTGCTCCTTGTAGGTGGCTGGAGGGTCCTTGGGAGCCGGGTGTGGTCCTCGTGGTCTTAGGCTCTCAGCAGTAGCCCTGCTCCTGCAGGGGGTTCCTGGCCTGGCCCCACCCTTTGCACATCATTTGTTCCCCGCCAGGGGCTCCTCCAGGCCCCCATCCATCCCCTCACGCTGGGCCTCAGACTGTGTCACCCTTAGATAGGGGAAGGCCCGTAAGACCCTCTGCCTGCCGCCAGGACCGCTTCCGATCACATTCATGCAACTCCATGAAGCACGCGTGTGACTCATTCTGATGTCCGTGTGAGGACTTACAGGTTAAGCAGAATCCCATTTCCTTGAGTCGCAGCCCCACTGCAAGGCCAGGCAGCGCCCTGTGTGACAGAAGGGGCTCTTGTGTACTTCTTGGAACAAGCAGGCTGTGTGGCATGGGCGTGCGGCCTCATGGGTGAGCCTCTGCTGCCAGCTGGCGCCTCCCTCTGGCTCACTGTTATCCCCTGCCATTCGCAGATTCGTTCAGCTGGGCCAAAGTCAACATAGACAGCACCGGAGCGGCCAGCATCTGTGCTCCAGGTGTTCTGAAGGAGTTATAAAACTGTAAGTATGCATCAGGCCTTTAAAAATACCTTTGCTGATGAGATGCCCCGAAGCCGGTGGCTAGCCTTTTTGGCTAGGGGCCAGTGCTTCTGGTCTGCAGGAGGTAGAGCTCAGGCGGCCATGTGAGGGATGGGGAGCAGCTGTAAGCGCACACTGAGCGTCACCTGCTCACCGGCTGCTCACCTCCTGCTGTGTGGCCCAGGTGGTAAGAGGTCCCAGGCCACGACGAGTCAAAAACCCGGCACTAAAGCATCTTCTTCTGGTGCCTGTTTTCAAGGGAACCTTGGTTGGAGCCAGGGATGGCAAGAGATGGTGGCCGCAACTGGGCATGAAAGACTCCCTTTCGGGTTGGGTTGGATTCAGCAGAGATTTTCCTCCGTGAAGTCTGCCCTCCTCTGGGTAGAGGCAGGATGAGTAACAGTTCTGCCCCTAGACAAGCTCGTCGCAAGACCCCAGGGCAGGGGTGCATTGGTCTCGTCTAGCTTTTTATCCCCATGAGCTCTAATAACTTGATGCAAGTTAAACAGGTGTTCAGAAAAATCCTTGAGTCAACACTCCGGTGTTCAAACCGTGCCACTTCCTGATTTGTTACTGGAGCGGGTCACTCAAGCACATGGCGATTTGGCCTCTTCATCTGCCAGAGGGGGTGATAATAGGTCCTGCCTCAGACAGGGCGGCGAGATGCAGGTGCGGTAACCCACCCAGAGTGCTGGCTCCCAGTCACTTGGGATCATTGTTGTCATCTGTCCCATTATTCTCTGCTGTTGGGACCAGACGTAGCTAAAGGTGGTGACCAGGAGCGGGGCCTGCTACCCCGTCCTTTGTTTATAAAATGGGTCACAGTGGAGAATCAGCAGAATGGTCTGTGTGAGGCGTCTGGTTCAATGTCAGGTACACAGTTGACTGTAAATGCTCACTTCCTTTTTCTTAAACTGGTTATCATTCTGATCAGTGTCAGTGGTCCATGGCCTTGGAAGGCCTGGACCACTGGGACAGATGAGCAAAGCTCCACCTTCTGTCTGCACACTCCCATAAGTCCAGTGCCTCTGCCAATCCGACAGGAGGCAGAGCTTCAATCCTTTGGTCCTTGGGAGAATGGTCTTCAACAAAATCAGTCCCTGGTGTCAAAAAGGTTGGAGATCCCAGGATTGATACGTACTGGTTGCCCAACCTCTCTGTATCCCATATCTGTGTGTTCCTGATTGATGGTTCAGAGGCTGTTGAAGCCATCAAAGTGACGACCAGAGAGCCTCCAGGTAGCAGCTTCTGACAAGGCGATGGGTTTGGAAAACAGTTGGAATGCCCAGGACTTGGAGCCTGGCTCATGGAGGGAGGTCAGGGGCATCATCAAGGGCGACCCTTAGGTTCATGTAACAGGTTTGATTGGTTCATTTGTTCATGGATTCACTCGGTGGGTAAGATACCAAGTATGTCTGTGTTGAGAGCATCCCAAGCCGCTACTTACGGAGGTAGAGAGCTTTGTCCCGGACCTGGCCTGCGTGGAAAGTGGCGTCAGAATGGAATGGTTTAGGAAGTAGGTGGAGTCAACTGATGGGACTCAAGTGGTCATGATTGACAATATAAGAGGGTTGGGACAGAGAAAGAGATTGAGAATGAGAGGGAGGCCAAGATGGCTAACCAGAAAACAAGAGGGAGGGCTTCAGGAGGGCTGTTTATCTCCTCTTTCTCCTGTCACTTTTTTTCTCTCTTCGAGGGCACATAAGCTCCCTTTCATTCCCAGACCCTATTTCTTTGTCGTAGCCACTTGGCATATGAAGTACAGGCTCCTGTATGAGTGGAAAGTGGTACAGCCCCAGAAGGAAAGGATTTAAATGTGCTAGTGAAACGGGAGTCTGTTAGCCAACCATAGGGTGCACCTGGGCTATTCTGTGAAAATAGCACAATTTATTTGGAGATGATGAAACAGAAGTGGAAGGACCTGCCCCCCTTTCCACGGCGTGGCTTCTGCTCTGACCTGTAGCTGGTCTGAGGGGCATTGCTGTCCCATTTGCTTTTCTTGAAACAGTTCATCTTTATTTTTCTGAACGCTCACACAAACAGAATCCAGGTGGATTGCGAACTTTTTTTTTTTAATTCTACTTAATTAGTAAAGAATCTGTCATGATTTTTTTCCCACAGCATTTTTCAACAGAATAACAAAAGACTTGGTAGGCTCTGTCTTATGTTGTCATGGCAACTGCCCAAGAGTGTTTTTGGTGTGTGTGTGTATGCCCTTTAAATTGGAACTCTGTAGCCAAGTTCTTAAAATGTCAACTATTCATTTTTAGATTTCTAAAGTCATGCCCAAACCAAGAGAAATTAGGTTTATCAAGGATTCTTCGAGATTTCTTCTTAGATTTTAGACTCTAGTATATTTTTAAATGGTAATAATCTTATTTTGAGTTCATATATACATATATGTCTGTATTTACTCATCTCTGGATAGTTCTTATCTTACTCATTTTTCTTGGAATCATGAGGCATACCAATTTTCCTTTTATAAATCACAGCACTAAATAGCAAAACTCTTGCCAGTCAAGAACTGCCCAGAAGGCCATGTGCCAGAGGCTCCTGAACGGGGTACAGAAACCTGGGCAGGGAAGGGGACTGTTTCCCCCCAAGGATCTTGCCTGGAGGTGATGGTAGACCTCCAGCCAGTCGGTGTCTAACCGTCAGCCTATTTGGCCCAGGTGTACCCTGAGCAGCACGCACACCATTTCTTGAGGATATGTGGCTGGTGACCTGGGAGAAATGACCTCAGCCAGCCTTTCCTGAGCAGTTTGGGGGGTGGCACCATGCTGTGTCCCTGCACCCCTTCAGCTCAGTGCCTGCAGTATGCGTAGGTACAGCTTCGGGTCACCATCTCCAGTTTCCCGATGGAAAACTGAGGTGCAGAGACGTCATGTAACTTTCCCAGGTTCACGCAGCCAGTGGAGGGAGGAGCCAAGATTCAGACCCAGACAGGCTGGCTTCCGGGGCTGTGCGGCCCCTTCTAAGCTGTGGATGCCCATCGCCACCCCCGGCTTTTCTGACCACGGCGTTAGAAGTACAGGTCATTGGCATTAAAGCCCTTACTCTGGTCCCCTGGCATGGCCTGGATTTGCAGGCGCCTGCTTGTGTCTCTGCTGTAGGATATTGATTTCAAGAGAGTGCGCTGTGCTCTCTGTGGACACCCTGCATACTGCCCCTCAGGGAGGGACTGGGAGCCAAGCTCTTCCTGTCAATCAGGAGTGGCATTGAAACCTAATAGGGGCATGCTGACGGAAGGCGGGGCTTCACTAGGCCTCACCGCCTTTGGCACTCATCTGTCCCAGTGGAGCTCCTTCCAAGGCCATGCGCTGGTACTGGTCCACAGCCCCTGGAGCTGGGGATCCCTGCACAGCGAAAACAGCAGGCTTGCTTGGAGAAATTAGGATGCCATCTCCCTCACCCAGAAGTGACCACACTGGTGTTCTCTCCTCTCCCGTTCTGAGCTCTGTTTCCTTCTTTCTTTAACCATCTTTGGTTTTTCTGTCTCCTGTTTCTGATGAGTTCTCTCTCTCTCTCCTCCCTCCCCCTCCTCTCTCCCTCATCATGAGCAGCTTTAGGAGGTTGATCAAAAGTGTGGTGAACGCAGCTGCTGAGCGTCATCCAGCAGTGTGGCAGGCTTGTAAAAACATGACAGGGTGTGTGTTCCTCTACTGTGTTCACCGGGGCTGGCACTGTGAGATCTCTGGCTCTTCACCAAAGCCAAAATGACTAGGAAAGGTGAACATTTTGAATGGGTTTAGGACATCCAGGCAGCTGGGGCGGCATGACCACAGGCTCTCATGGAAGAGGACTTCCGTAAGTGCTTCACCAAGTGGCCAGAGCGATGGGATCTGCATGGATTTGAAGCGAGGGGAGGATTATGAAGGGATTTATGGCATTGTGCATTTTACTGTAGTGATTTTCAAAAAAGTTTAAAGATATATTGTATGTCTTAGTTACTTTTTAGTTGCTGTGACTCAATACCCGACACCCACAAACTTAGGAAAAGTTTATTTCAGCTCACAGTCTCGAAGGTCACAGTCCATTCAGGAGTGGCCAGCAACCATTGAAGTACATGGCAGAGAGAGGGGTGCAGGCAGCTTCCCCAAACAAACAGGAAGACAAGCTGAGGCTAGTTGAGATTAGTCCCCTGCCCTCCAGGACGGCAGGTGCAGCTTATGTATCCTTTCAGGTCTCTGCCCAGTAACCAGTCCCTCCTGCATCCAGGTGTGGCCACTACACACCATTAATCCTAACTTAATGGTAATCCACCCCTCCAGATCAGACCCCAATCCACCAGCATCACATGGTTCTATTAAAATACATGAGACTTTTGGGGGACACTCCAGATCCTAACCACACCACTGTATTTAAAAAAAATCACATCTGAAGCAAGCACAAGTCCAGGGCCAAGGTGGTACTTTTCAGATACTATTAGGACATCTGGAATGATGAATCTGGGGCTGAAGAGGTTTTTAATGAGATTGAGTAATTTAGATTTTTTCTGCGCTCAATTTAAAGAGTAAATAAGCTAAATATTGTACCTTTCTCTAAATGGAACAGAGTAGGACATGATACTTTCTGGGGACCCATGGTCCCCAAAAAAGTGAAAAAAGATTCCTCCAACTACTGGTAGGGAAAAAAGACTTTATTATGTTTTTAAGATATATATTTTTCTCCCCCACACTAATGTCTTACTTTTTACAAGAATCGACAAGTTAACCCAGGGCAGCAGATTTAGATATCTGATAGATCTATGTGAGGAAAGGGTATTACTCATTGGTCTTCTTAGCTCTGTATGTAGAGGCCACATATTACAATTGTTTGCCATTCTTTTAGTTTACCAGATACACACGTGCTTGGCAGGTTGGAGTGATGACCTGGGGCACAGAGAAAGGTCATGAGCTTGTGTTGTGTCGTTGGGGCTTTGGTGCTGCGGCTTTACAGGATGAAGATGAGTGCCCAGGTTGGATGTGGTTGTTGCCTTGTTTTCTCTCAGCAGATACTAGAAATTTTCTCGGTTAAGATAGATTTTTTTTTTGGCTGAAATACAAGAAAACACATTGCAGTTTTACCTTTAATTAAAGCTGTCATATCATTGGTGTGATGCAGAACCTCTTGGAGCTTTTTTAAAAAGTCCTAATCATGTTTAAAATTCATTAACAAGTCTTTCATTATTATGTAAGTTATTTTAAAGGTATTCATTTTTCCTTATGGTCTTATGAGGACATTTGAGGAAAGATGCCATCAAACTCAAATCAGTGACATGATGTTTTCATAATTGAAAGTTTGGTCACCTTTTGTGGACATCCTTTTAGTCTCTCTCCTATTTCTGTGGGCATAAAGTCTTTAATAAATTGGACTCACAATGGGTGAGTTTATTCTAAAACTCATCTGAGGAGACTGTGAGTTACTCGAGGGCAGGGCACATCCGTGTTTGTAACTTCAAGCTCTGGCACAATGTTTGGTACACAGGAAGCATTAAATAAGATATGAACAGGTTATTTTTGGCATTCAGTAGTTTTATGTCTTTCAGGAATATTACTTAATTGTGAGGGAGACGTGCCAGGATTAGCAATCAGAAGCACTTGGTAAATATTAGTAGGTTCTAATTTCACTCTGGTCTATTCTCAGTTGTATGTGCAGCAGCTCCGAGTTCTTGGCAGGCATCTCATGATTTTCTCAATGGAAAGACTCCCTCTGCCCTTGCTAGTAGCTGGTAGGACAGGGAAGCAAGGACCGTGATTTTCAGAGTCTTGATTCTCTGGTGTTTCCAAGTTCCCGAATCTCATGAGAAATTTCCTCCTGTACGCGACTGGCTCCTGCAAGACCTGGAGCAGCCCACGTAGAACAGAACCATTCGTTTCTGATTTTTCCTTCATTTGCTTGTTGTTTTCAAATACACACAGTCCTAAAAGGAAGATTTTTTTACATTTACTTTATTCTACAATCTTATGATTAAAATGTAAAAACTGTTGTCCTTTGATTTCAGATAGAAAGAGTGGAGTTTTTTACTAATACATTCTTTAAAAATCTCCCCTTTCAAATTTACTTTACATAAGCTTGAAAAACATTGTTTGTGGGATGGGTTATATTCGTTACTAACGGGGTCGCAGTTTCTATTGTGTGCATGTGACAACTCCAGAGTACAGGTTAGACCCCAAGACGTCTGAGTAAAATGTGTGCCATCCTCATCCAGAAGACAAAGGGACTTTGGCTCTCCCTGACTGGACTGTCTCGGCCATTTTGTTTTACTTTTTAGAATGATGCTAGAAATTCATTTCTTATTGTCAAAATAAAACCAGCTACTGCTTTGGAAGCCTAGCTCTTGGGAGTGATGTTCGCCTCCTTGAAAGTGAACCCCTTAAAGGCTTATTCCAAAAACTAAAGAGGTAAACTGATCGCTCCTTTATCGTGTGGTTTTGAAAAAGTGAGCTGAGTTAGCATGCTCAGGTATGTTTATTTTTGATAATAGAATACACCTAGGAACATGTGTTGCGGTAATTTTGGAAGCCTCCAGGAATGTTTAGCACATATAAAAAAGGCAAAATGTAATTTTTGGTGTGACCAATTCTAGATGAAATTGCATTTGAAGCTTCTCGGACCGATAATTTACTCCTACCTACTTTTTCTCTATTCACTGTTAACCCTATTAGCCTAAAGATTTGGTTTTAATTGTTTTGAACAGTTTTAATACAGTAGGTATTATTCTAATCATATAATCATTTAATGTGCTGTTTATTTAGTTTAAGTTTATTGTTTCCATTTGGCCCTTGTGAGAAAATCAATCAGTATTGTCTAAATTCTTGGCGTACTTTTTCTTGAAGCTTTCCTGTGACTTCTAGGGATACAGAGATACAATCAGGCTGTGTGGAGGTGTATGTGTGTGTGCACGTGTGTGCATGCATGTGTGTGACAACAGAACTATGGAATTCTCTAGAAGGTGTCTAGAAGTCACCTGATATAAATCTCTGATTTGACGAGAAAGGCCTATGAGGGTCTTTAGTTCACTCAGAGTTGCAGAAATCTTACACGGTGCAGATGAGACTTGGATTTATTGCTTTGAGATGTGCCCCAGAGTCCAATAGCAGCCTTCTGAGCCAGGCAGCTGGAAGTGCCCGGTCTGTGGACCTGTTGAGAGCAGCGTGGGGGAGCACCCACAGGAACCCCCCACGGGGCTCATCCCAAAAGAGAAATGGCTAGATCTGTAAAGCTTCCCACCAGAGGGGGCAGCACAAGGGAAAGTCAGGAAACGTGAAGCAGCGGTCCTGCAGGTGTGCTCTGCAGCCCCAGAGGTGCCTGGGCCTGTGCAGGGGTGTTCTGTGTGCGGGATGCAGAGCAGGTGGCTGCAGTTGAGTTTCGGGAGTCTTTGCTGAAGCAGTGGCAGTCACTGAGTGACCCCTGAATGCCTGTCTTTTTAGTATTTGTTATGACAACTGGGACCTGGAGTATGCGTGAGGTACCTGGTGCAGACCGCACGGACTGTGCTGAGCGGGACTCCCGCGTCTTTCACAGAGCCTGGGTGAACATGACTGGCAGGTAATCGTTCACTGGGCGCCTCCCGCTGGAGTAGTTGGCAGACACTGTCAAAAATGAACAAAGCAAACCTGTCACATGAAAGAAAACAGTTGGTGGTATTTATTACCAATGATAGAGTTAGATCTTTAAGTGAGAGAGAGAGAGAGAATTTCTGAAATTTGTGTCCACCACCAGGAGCACTGCTTCACAGATTTTTTGGGTGAGAACAGAAGTTGTCTTAGCAGATATGCTTTAAACTTGTATAATGACACCTGTTACCACTTGGAAGATCTTACCTTGGTGAGCCAGCATTTCCCAAACTACAGACTGCACTTTGCCTGCGTGCCCAGTAAGACAGGGGAGAAAAGGGAGGAGAGAACTCTGCAGAAAGATTTCAAAGCCCGAGAGGCAATTCTAAGCCCAAGAACAGAAACCCTGGAGTCTGGCGCTAGTCTGGCCCCAGGGGACCGAGTCCTTGGCTGCCGTGCCTGCGCAGGAGCGCGTGGCCCAGAGCAAGAGCTCTGTGATGGCGCGCGCACTCTCTTGCTCATGCCTGCATGGTATTTATTGAGTGCCTGCTCCACAGTGTGGGTCTTAGCGGAGGCACTAGCTAAGGTGGCATCAGTGCAGCCCCACAGATGCTCCTCCGCCCATCGCGCACAGCAAATGCCCAGAGGGAGCAAATTGGGTCCCCCCCACTCCCATGCTGAAAAAGTTTCGTGCCCCCAGCGAAGAGCCTTTGCTCCATGGCTCCTTAGGAAGAGTTCTGCTGCAAGTGCTTCCTCTCATGTCAGTGAGAGGTAAAAATATTCAGAAGTGAAAACCTAGGGCCACGAATGCGTTCTGGAAGAGATAAGTGTCTTTCTCGGGAGTGACACTGGCAGGTCTCGCTGGCTGTGACTGTTCCAGGCCCCTGGGTGTTGGACAGGGAAGCAGGGAAGCAGGTGGTTAGGAGAACGGAGAGAGGGAGGAGACACGATGGCTGGCTATCGGCTGAGATGCCTGGGAGGGTCTCCTTGCTTTACACCAGGCTGCTGAAGCACGCAGAGCTTCGTGACGGCCACTGTTGCTTCATTTCTGAGGTCATGCGAAGAGCTGGGGTAGTGGGAGGGTTGATGGCGGCGAGCAGGGCAGAGTCAGGCTTGAGGTACAGGTGGAGCAGGGAAACTGGAGCGGGCATCCGAAGACACGGGGAATAGGAACCGTTCTTTCAGTCAGTGCTGAGTAAAGGGGTACACGGCAGTCGGATCGTATGTTATGGTTTGGATCTGGATTATCCCCCAGAAGCCTCATGCTTGGAAGGCGATTCAGTCACAGGGGTTACTCCATTGATTCCCTATGTTCAGAGGTGGGGCCCAGAGGGAAGGCGCAGACCCCTGGGGCTTGACCCGGAAGGGGCGGATCACGCGGAGATGACCTGGAAGAGCTCACCCCACCCTCACCCTCATACTCTGCTTCCCATCCACAATGGGAAGAACGGCTTTCCTCAAGGTAGGCCCTCTGCCAGGCCTTGCTCCATTGCCAGTGGCCTAGGGATGGGCTGAAATCTCATGAAACAGCTGGAATAAACCTTCTCTCCCTTAAGTTGTGGGTATTGGATATTGGGTCCTAAGAATGGAACAGGAACGAGGACACTGTATCTGGAGGAGCGCAAGGGAAAGGACTGCAGAGAAGCAGAGGACGAATGGGGACGCTGGGCAGGATCAAGCAGGGATGCAAGAAAGATCCTAAAAGGGCGCTGTGAATTATTTTGCATTTTTATTGAAAACCACACTTTCCTCCTCTTCCGGGGTGATTAATTTGTTGGAATTTTCTTGTATTAAATTGAACCATGTGAAAATACTGATATTCACGCATGTCTGACTCCTAAAATAGCAGTCTCATAGAATTCTATGCAATAGTCGGGTGTAGTTTTAAATTTGTTTTATAGAAAGGTCTTTAGAATGTATGCACCTTTTAAATTAAAAAAAAAAACCCACAAACTTAACCAAAAGTTGCAGTTACAGAACCGAGAGCACCCTCCTCAGTCATCTGAGAATAAATTACAGCTCTGATAGCCTCCCTTTCCTTAATACTTTAGTGGCTATTTCCTGAAAATAAGAATATTCTTTTACTAAATCACCATGCAATAGGAAAATTAGGAAATTATTATAATTGCAACTATCTAATCTGCAGAACTCATTCAGGTTTTTGCCGGGCCCATCCCGCTCACCAGGAAGACCCCATCCGGGATCTCACGTTGAATGTAGTTTTTGTGTCTGCTCAGTCACTTTCATGCCCAGGCTGCTCCGTATCCTTCCTGGATGCTCGTGGTCCTGGCCTTGGAGGAATGCACACTGTCCGTTTGTTGTTTTGTTGAGTGACCATCGATTTGGTTTGTCCCAAGTATTTTCAGATTCTGAATCAGGTTATGTAAGTGTGGTAGCCCACCTTCAAGTAGGCTCTATCCTTAGGACTGGGTACATGGGTCGATTTTAATTCGAGGAGTATGTTAGTCAGCTTTCTGTCACTACAACAAAACACATGAAGTCATCTATAAAGAAGAAAGGTTTATCTGGGCTCACAGTATGGGAGGTCCCTGTGCTTGATCACGTGGACCCCTGGGCTTGGGCCTGTGGTGGGGTGGCACATGATAGCGGGAGCTCCTGGTGGGGTCGAACTTGCCAGGGAGCAAAGAGGAAGAGGAAGTAGCTGGGGCCCCATAATTTTCTTTGAGGGTCTACCCACAAATGACATAAGCACCTCCCACTAAGCCTCATTTTCCAGTAGTGCTACCAGCTGCAGACCCTAGCATTTAATAGATGGGCAGAAGCGATTTGGTCACAAAAATGATCTCCTTGGTCACTTGTTCTGCAGGACACAAGTGCCTACATTGGGAGTAGCCCCATGGGTACACCCACAAGAACTGAGCCGTTTAGCCAGTGTGCTGTGAGAAACAGAGGCCCATCGACCGAGTGAGGGAGTGGCTTCCCCAGCCCCAGTTATGCCTGAGGTTGGTGTTAGCGTTGACAGCAGGTTGACGGCAGCCATGTGAGAGACTTCGATGCAGCACCACTAGGCTGAGCCAGGCTTCCAAGCCTCCTATACTGTGGCATAATGAATGAATGCTGGCCTGAGTTACACGTTAAACACAGGCAGGGCATCCCAGAAGGAAGTCAGTCCTTCTCTTTGCATCCTATCAGGTAGCACAAAATTTCAGGAGCCGTTTTTCCTGGTGATGATTATTTCGACTCCTTGAATGAAGTCTTCTGAGCCTTTCCATACTAAAGTTACTGTCTGTTTTAAATTAATAAATACTGTATGGAAGGTCATTTGAAACTATGTAAATACTCTTTATTCATCCGGATTTCCGTGCATATTTCTCAATATGAGATCTTGACTCACTCTTAAGACCAACAAAGTCTTTAGTTGATACCAGTGGGGTAGCGTCGGTTACTGCCACTATTTATTTTGAGACTCACACTGTCCCCAGTCTCACCAGAGTCCCCTCAGCCCCCTCCTTTGTCCC
Organism: Ctenodactylus gundi; assembly: GCA_004027205.1. NCBI lineage: Eukaryota > Metazoa > Chordata > Mammalia > Rodentia > Ctenodactylidae > Ctenodactylus > Ctenodactylus gundi. The sequence continues at coordinate 97,094 of PVKB01001485.1, forward strand.
TTGGATGTGTCCTCATCATCCTCAGAGCACTTCCCTGATTTCTGGCACATGATGTTTTAGGCTCGTCATGTTCTTTGTCCTGGCCCTGAAATCAGTCATTTCTCCAAGGATCCCTGATTCTTTGTAGTGGAAAATGGTATTAAAGCCACGATCTGGGCACTGGGTGTACCCATCGTCACTGGAGGGCCGCTGTTCCTAGGCCCTCTCAAAGAGCACACACACATTTACGGAGCTCTGTCATTCCCTTTCCACGTATATGGGCAAAGTATGTCTAGATACAGATATACATATTTATTTGGTTAGTTACGTAATACAAATATGTTTATAAAGGAAATACAGATTATATATTTAAATCCATAAATTCACACTGGTAGCTCAGCTTACAGGGCACGCGGGGTTTATTCTAGCCTTTTCCCTTTCCATATTAACGATCTCTTCTGCTTTACCCTCCCTGTATTCACCTGTTCGGTTGGTCCCCATGTACCCGGCCTCCCACCCCTGGCACTCACCCTCTGCCGCGTGCACACTCTGCGCGGGCTCTGGTTCCCACCGTGGGATGCCCGTCTCGGGCACCCTCCCCTCACACCATGCCCCAGGCTACGCCTCCCCGTGGAGCACTGTGCCCGTCTCCATGCATGGCCGCTGCTGTCCTTCCTGCTGCCTCTACACATGGGCATCCTACTCATAACATTCATACTGGACCTGTCCTCACCCTGCCTGGCCTCTGACTCCCCAGGAGCTTCTGTCCCAGGCAGATGCGTGCCCGTCTGTGGCTTTGGGGCTAGTTAACACAAGGAGAGCGAGGGCAGCAGGGCTTGATCGTTATGGAGTAGACATTGACTTGGGAAGGAGTCTCACAGCTGAGGTTTTAATTTCTTCTATAGTCTGGGCTCCAAATTTCTAAAAGATAGGACCCACTGAAGTGTCCCTAGAAAACTGTTAATTAAATGGGGTTAGTTTTCACTTTGGGCTTCTGAAATTTTCTACATTTCTGCTTTACATTAATGCTAACAGATTATAGGCAGTGTTTTCTTTATTATTTTTCTGTATGAAACATACTTGGCACATTTAAAGATTATTTCAGGCTTGTCACAAAATGCAGACCTCAGGGGCCTGTGGCTCAAGCCTCAGATCCTCCTGAAAATACTTGGGTTAGGGTTAGGTAGTGCAGGCTGATCCTGAGTTCATAATGTAGCCCAGGCTGGCCTCGAACTCAGAAATTCTCTGTTCTTAGCTGCTTAAGCGCTGGGATTACACACATATGGTTAACGGTACTTTATTTATTGTTTTCTTGCTTGTTTTGAGACAGGGTCTTCCTGTGTAGTCCAGGCTGGTTCTGAACTCACTATATAGCCCAGGCTGGCCTCGAACTCATGGCTATCCTTCTCCCTCAGCCTCCTGAGTGCTGAGATTATAGACGTGCACCACCATGCCCATTTTATGTGGTGCTGGGGAGTTGAACAGAAGTACTTAACACTTGCTAGACAAACACTCTAACCTCTGAGCTATTCCTCCAGCCCTTAACTGTACTTTAAAGGGGAAAAAAAACCTTCTAGTTTTTTAGACGAAAAGAACAAGTACTTTTTTCAGGAGAAGAAAATAAGGGTTTTGAGTGCAGTGCTTTCTCTGATGACAGAAATGTCCCATGTCTGCACTGTCCTGCACAGTAGCTACCAGCCACAGGTGGCTATCGAGTGCTTGACCTGTGCCTTGCACAACCGAGGAACTATTTTTAAGTTTAATGTTAATGAATTGAAATACAGCCCCATGTGCCTGGGGGCTGCCATGTTGGACAGATGTGATCTGACAGGTGCAGTTCAGACTCAGGTTTCTTTTCACTGGTTCACAGGATGTGGGTTTTGTGTGGCAGCAGGTTTATTCTTGAACATGCAAAAGCAAACACATCTCAACTGTGTCACCTTGGTAGATGAGAGCCAGGATGGGCCTGGGTGTGGCAAGTGCCTTGTTAGAAAGAATCAGGCTGTCCACTGAGAAAAGCAGTGTCATGCTTTGGCTCTGTGGCGAGCCCCTGAAGCCTCACATTTGGAAGATGACTCCATCGTGGAGTTAATCTATTGATTTCTGTGCTATTAAGAGGTGGAGCCTGGCTGGAAGGGGTGGTCACTGGGGCCTGACCTGCAGGGCCGGATCACAGGGGCTTGACTTTGAAGGGGTAGGTCTCTGCGGCATGATCTGGAAGGGTATGTGCTCTCATACTTGGCTTCCTGTCTGCTAATAGGATGAACGGTTTCTCTCCAGCTAGACCTTGTGCCCAGCCCTTCCGCCATTGCCAGCCAACCATGAGTGGACTGAGACCTCCGGAAACTGAGCTAACATAATGCTTTCCTCCCTTAAGCTGTCGGTGTTGGGTATTGAGTCCCAGCAACAAAGAGCAAGCAAGACGAGCAAGAGACATTGGCAAGAGCAGTGCTAGAACTCTGTCTACAAAATCAAGGCCAAAGCCACCGAGCAACCAGGAATCCTTTCATGGGATCATAATCTGTCCTAGCAGGGCAGGTATTGGAGGCGTTTATTTCCTAAAAGAAATTACAAAGCCAGGAGAAAGACAGAGTCATATTGTTAAGGCATTCGCTGAGGTTTGACTGTATCGGGACCAGAATGTTTTAGGGAATCAAAATTAGTTTTTCTCCCATTAAAGAGTCTTTTACCCAGAAAGCAGAGGAACTAATGAGAGAAATGACCTCAAGGTGACCATTGTCTGCAGATGAGCTGTCTGGTCAATGTCAGGGTCTTCTGGAAGGCCACCTTCAACTCTGATGTTCTCTTGATTCTGTGATCCGGTCATGACCCACGAAGAGTCATTTGGCAATGTGGACACAACATCATTAGGAGAAAAACTTGGAGACTGTGGAAGGGACAGTCATCACTGAGAAAGACGTAGGTTCTGCGACTGGAGCTGTTACTTTCAATCTCCTAGAAATGCTAAGTGCGCTTTGATGTATGCTGCAGAACTCATCATAGAAAATGCATAAGATTTCAACGTGTGAAAACGAATCACATCTGCACAGCCACTGAAGTTGAGCAAATGCCATCTAGTATTTCAGTCATCAACTACAAAGGATTGCAACATTCCCCATTGCAGAAATGTTCCATCAGGCCACTGGTGTATTTCTTGTCGGCTCGACCTACGTGTATTGGTTATTCAGGGTGTACAAGTTAGAAAAAATCTGCAGGAATTGATCAGTAAGGAAAATCAAACATTGTGTCTCTCTTTGGAAGGCTGAGGCAGGAGATATGGAAGTTGGAGCCCATCCTGGGCAACTCAGGAACTTGAGGACCCCGTCTCAGATAACAACAAAAAGGGGGTCGAGATGTAGCTCAGAGGGAAGGCCTTGGATTTGATCCCCAGCACAGCAGGAAGAAAACAAACCCAAAGCCCCACTTCTGCCATGTGAGTGGAAGATACAGTTATTATTAGAAATGGCCGTTTATGACCAGCCAGGTGAGTAATGCCACATTTAAGAAGGAACATAAAAGACACCACAAGGGACTTTCTTTAAAAATCTCTGATGTGTCTAATGAATTTCCGCCCAGAGTGATTTCCTGGCGTGAACGTGTAATTGTGGGTGTAATCAGATCTCAGCCTCAGAGGCGCTGAGTGATGCACGTTAAACAGCCGTCCACGAGCAGGCCACACTCTTCTGCATCAGACCGTGGCGTTCCATGAGGGGGACAGCGGACTCCGCTTGAAGTTGGACGAAACCTTGTAGATAAAAAGAAATGAGCCTGCAGTGCTGCAATGACCATATTTTATCTCCAAAAATACAACTGGCATTTGAACAGGGGCAGTGGGTAGGTCTTGGGAACCGTGCAGAGGAGCCTAAAGATTCACCCCCTGGGTGGCCGGGAAGAACAGAACACATGCTTGTGTATACGTTTTAAAATTATAAAACTGCAGCAACAAGCCAGCTCTCTTCTACTTAAATGAATTTTTTCAAACTAGTCTCAGAATTTCTACATCATTTAGCATTTGAATACTGCTCTTTCCATCTAGAAGCAGACGTTATCTAAGCCAGGACCAGACTCTTCTACAGTGTTAGAAGTGCTGCGGGGTTCGCCACCTCTGTCCCAGGACCTCCAGGGACAAGGCAGAGAACAGTGGCCCTGGGTGGGCCTTGGGGGTTCTGGTGTTTCCTTCCCACTGTGGGAGTGATCAAAACCCTGCCCTTGGAGCTGGGGGCAGATCTCAGTGGTTAGAGCACTCGCCTAGCAACCATCAGGCCCAGGGTTTGAGTCCCCAGGGCCACAGAAACCAGGTGTGGTGGTGCACATCTCTAATCTCAGCATTCGGGAGGCCAAGGCAGGAGGACAGCTGTGTGTTCAAGGCCAGCCTGGGCTGCGTAGTGAGTTCACAACCAGCCTGGACTACAGAACAAAATCCTGTTTCACCATAAACCAAGGTAAAGCCAAAAAAATCCTGTCCTTGTCAGGAAGCGTGTGGTGAGCCGGATGCTGCTGCTCCGCCTGCCCAGACAGGATTGGCAGGTGCCTGATGCCCAGGCCTCCAGTGCTGATGTGGCTGCGCTGACCCCACGAGCTCTGTGTTTGTGTCTGTTAGTGACGCAGGGATGCGCCCAGTGCCTTCACACTGAGCTACAGCCCAACTCATGTTTTAGTTTTGATTTTGAAACAGGGTCTTGTGAAGTCGCCAGGCTGGACTTGAACTTGGGCTTCTCCTGCCCTAGCCTCGGCCGTGCCACCAGGGCCTGGCTCACTCCTAAGACCTTCCTGAGCATCTCAGGCCCCTGACCCACACACCCGCTGTGGCTGCTGCGGACTTGAGGCTCTGGGGCCCTGCTGGACATCCATCCCCTAGAGGACTTGGTAAAACCCTCTGCTGGCTTCACCCGGCGTCCCCGCCTCATGGGTGTGCAGTGGGAGCTGGGATCGCCCCCTCCCAGGCCGTGCTGCTGCGGCCTGGAAACCCCAACACCTCCTGCCCCTGGCTCCTTGTGAAACAAGGTTTCCCTGTGAACCCGTCTCTTCCAGCTACTCTTTCTGATCAGCTTGCTCCTGGCCCGGGTCGGGTCAGTCAGTGCTGCTGCGCTGTAGTCTTGCTGTTCAGCACAGGTTTGTGTCTAGAATAAAGAGGCCACAGGTCGCCGCGGTACGCCACCACCCGGCTCGCCGTGTCCCTTCAACGTCCCTTCCCATCGTGGCCTCTCCTTCACCTCCAGGCACACACGTGAGCGTGCACATGCAGCTCACACACACGTGCCCTCGGCTTCACACCCAGCGTGCTGGCTGACTCATCCCGGCTGGTCCTGCCTCCAGCGAAGGGTGTCAGAACCGGTGGGTGCTCTGGTGACAAGCCGAGGATGTGTCAGGCACTGGCTGCCGTTTGACAAGGCCTTTCTAGGCTCTGCCTTTCCCAAGCCGATGGGTAGAAACTGCAAGCGCTGGGCTTGGCTGAGTGGGCAGGGATGGAGATGGTTTTGAATAGCAAGATTTTTGGGTACGCTCCAGAGCACCCCAGAAAAGGCAGAAGCTGCTGGCTGGAGACTCACAGCTCCCCACCCAAAAGCTCAAGGCCAGGTGCGATGCCGAATGCAGAAGCCAGTGTGAGCGCCGCAGGTGGCCGTGTGCCTCGGAACAGCCCCCCGGTGAGACTGGGCGCTGCGTCAAACAGGGCCGCGTTAAGTCTCACACGAAGGGTGAGCCTTGTTAGTTCAAGATGTGACACCAGCGAGTTCACATGGGGCAGGTCTAGCAGGCGGAGAAACTTGTGGTCATGAAAGCGTTCAGGGTGTCAGAATTGTGGCTGAGAAGTTATGGGCCGAAGCGTGTAATCCCAGCTCTCTGGGAGCGGAGGCAGGAAGATTGCAAGTTTGGCCCAGCTTGGGCAGTTTAGTAGCTCCGTGTGACTCTGTCTCAAAATGAAAATAAAATGGTCTGAGGATGTAGCTCAGGGCAACGCTGTCCGTGCAAACCCTAGCACCACCAAAGAGTAATGGCGTAGCGTAACCACTGACAGCCGTTCATGCTCACGGCGCGCTGGCGGTACCTCAGGTGCTGTGCTAGGCGAGCTCTTCGCCAACGGGCTCCTTCACCCCTCTGACAGCCCCGGAGGGAGGAGTAGCCACATCTGCTGCCTTGCAGAGTCCCACTCGGTCTGCCTTTAATAAACCCCTGGCACAGGCTGCCATCTCAGGACTCTGGGAGGCAGAGGCAGGAAGATCGCAGTTGGAGACCAGCCTGGGCAACTTAGTGAGACCCTGTCTTTAAAACCAAAAATAATAATTAATGATAATAAAGGTGGCTTGGGATGTCACTCCAGGTGAAGGTCCTGGACTGAGTACTACAAAAGAAGGAAAAAGAAAAGCCAGCAAGCGTTGGGTGCTCACCACGCACTAAGGACAAAGAGCCTAATGCAGGGACAGTCCAGCCTAGGGAGTCAGAGGGGCAGGGACATCGGTGGCCCTGAGCTGGGACCTGGAAAGGCTGCCAGGATGCGCTGCGGGCAGGGGCGGGTGCAGCTCCATGCCCAGGCTGGCTTGTTCGTGATCACACGCCCTGCCACCCTTCCCTCTGCGTGCTCTGAGATGCCTCTCCTCGCCCGTCTCTTACAGAACTCCCATCTCTGCGTTCTCCCAAGACAACATCTATGAAGTTCAGCCGCCGAGAGTGGACAGGAAGTCGACAGAGATCTTCCAGGCCCACATCCAGGCCGGCCAGGGCATCATGCAGCCCCTGGGAGAGGAGGACGCGTCCGTGTACCGAGAGTACATCAGAAACCGCTACCTCTGACGAGAGCGCGGGGACCAGCAGCCACCGGGCCGAGGGCATCACCTGCTTTGCCCTGTTGCGAGGAGGTGTCGTCTTGAAAGGGTTTTGCATCTGAAGCATCACCGCCTTTTGTCCCACACCGATTATGGGTGACAGTTAATAAAGAGGGGTCTGCAAGGGTGCTGCTGCTGCTCTTGCTTTACTTTTAAAAATACTTGGTCTAGGAGTGTGGTCAGTACACTATTATAAGATCGCACTGTGAAGTGTGTGGGGTGTTGAGTGGGTGTGGGTGTGGTGCTGGGGGCCGAGCCCAGGGCCGTCACACTGAGCTGTATCCCCAGCCGGTTTTTGTCTTTGGTTTTGAGACAGGGTCTCGCGAAGTGGCTAAGTTGCCCACCTTGGGCTCGAACTCGCAGTCCTCCTGCCTCAGCCTCCCACAGTGCGGAGGCTCCAGCCTGCGCCACCAGGCCTGATGAGTTTATGAGTGTCGTGGGGCTGCCCCTTGCGTGCAGGGCGTAGGGGAAGGTCTGGGGTTGTACAGTTGGCAACACAGACTCCACACGCTCCTCTCGGGGGAAAGGAGGTTAGGGAATTTACCTTTTTCTATGAAGGTAAAGTATTTTCTTCATGGTTATCTTTTTTTTTCATTTATCCTGATGGCTTTTATGTTAACTTTATGTTTTGATCAAAAATTTCATTTCTTGAAAATCCCTTGCTCTGGGGAAATAAATACTAAAACATTTACAGATAAAGAGACCAGATGTCAATAAAATGCCCTCTGATGGTTCAGGAGAAAAAGGAATAGGTGATTAAACAAGTGGAGGAAAATTATTCATAATAGGTAAATCTGAATAGAGAGCTGGCAGGAGCTGTTGGGACTAGTGTGACTTTTTGTAAGTATAGAATTATGTCACTATCAAACATTCAAGTCCCTGCCCCGATAGCTTTGAGTCCCCTAGTTTAACACCCAGAATCCAGGCCAGTAGTGGCCAGGCATGCCCACGATTGGGTTGTCAGCCACGTAGCCAGTCACGCCTGTGCCAACTCTCGGCATTTCCTCGTAGCTTAATGCAAGGGGTTTGATCTCATCCCGGGTGGGCTTTTGTTACAAACTGCCTCCTGCCTCCCTTCCCGGGAAGACGGAGCAGCGAGCCCGGCGGCTGACAGGAGAGCCCAGCAGCTGGTGTGGCCGCATAGTCCAAGTCCATCCCTGTGGGGGCTGGGCCTGCAGAAGGCCGTACACTGCCGGTGGAGGCTGAGGCCCTGTTGAGCAGGCATTTTGATTGACACCGGCAGGAAATCAAAACCAGAGAAGGATGAGATGATCATCAGGTGGGGTCTGTATGGGCGTCGTTGGGACTTGTGACCCAACAGATTCCTGTGGTGGGTCCTGTCCGAGCCCTCCGGAGGCAGGGAGTTGGTCCCCTGGTGCTACAGAGGCGTCAACTGTAGATCAGACACCGGTCTTTGTTGCAAATTTATTTTTAGCATGGCTCCTAATGATTAGGGGCATCTTTATACTGAGTCCTTGGAGAAGTACACAGGTGGAGCTTTCTCCAGGTGGAGAAGGAGGCTCCCAGTCCCTCCTTTACCATGTCATGGTGGAGTTTAGACGCAGGTCCTGGCCCATACATGGTGCCCGTGGCTGCCCTTGTGATGGCAGCAGGGTGGCCAGTGGCAGGTTTGCACTCCTGTGAGAATCTAGTGACACCGCTGCTCTGACAGGAGGGGGAGCTTGGGCGGTAATGTGAGCTATGGGGAGCGGCTGTAAACATATATGGAACTTCACTTGCTTGTCCACTGCTGTGCAGCCTGGTTTCCAATGGGCCGCGGACCTCTGCCCTAGAGGCTAAGAAAAGATTCGCCTTCCTGGTTCATCTTGGCATTGTAGATTTCAGTTCTTTAAGTCAAACCATCTGAATGAGACTAGAAACTCAAGTCTCAGCAAATAATGACCAGGTCTTATGAAATAAATTGTGTGGGTCAGAGCATTCACACTCAGAATGCCAGGTCGCGTGTGTGTTTGTGTGTACTTGTGTGTGTGTGTGTGTGTGTGTGTGTGTGTGTGTGTGTGTGTGTGTGTGTGTGTGTGTGTGTGTGATGGGGGTATCCTAGTTACTTTTTTCTTGCTGGGACACGATATTCACAACTTAAGGGAGGAAGGGTTATTTTAGCTCATAGTTTCCAGAGGTCTTGGTCCCTTCCCGGGCAGCCGGCTGCAGCGAGAGCCAGCTGGAGGGAAGCCGTTCATGAGGTCACAACAGGAGCAGAGAGAGAGGAAGGGAGGAGTTAGGGCAGGAGGTGTGTCCTTCCGGGTCATGACCCAGGGATCTGCCCTTCCAACCAGGCCCCACCTCCTGATAGCACAGGAGATCAGTGGATTGACCCCTGTGATTGAGCCATCTTCCAAACATGGTGTCCGGGTCAGTCCAGATCTAAACCCCAATGGGCGTGGTTAGTGAGTGCCCTGTGTCCGGGCCTAGCCGCTACTATGGAGGGAGTCACGTGTCACTTCCCCGAGCATGGCAGCCTTGGGTCTCTGGACTGGCCCTCACACTGCCTGTCGTGCCATTGGGGAACCGGCCCGTCTAGTGCCCAGGCGGGTCTGTCACTTGTCCTGAGTCAAAACTGACTGAGCTTTGCCCGCAGGAGAGCTTTCCTTGTAGATTTTTGCGGCTCCGAGATGAAATGACTCTGTGTAATGTCTATAGAAAACCAACGCGTCTCAAAATAAAAACACTTTATTCTTCACTTGGGGGTGAATAAATTGCCACTTGAAAATGAGATTCCAAGTTTACATTTTTTAAAAAGTTCTTATTATATATTTCGCAGTAAAGCCTCTTCCACCCCACCCCCCGCCCAGATTTATGCGTTTTCTCCTTTGCAGAATTTGCCAGAGGCTGAGTCAGAGTGTCTTTCTCCTTGGGGACAGTAACGTGCCTCTCAGAGAAGGTGAGGTCCTCCTGATCTCCCAAATGCTCTGTTCTCTTAAAATGAGTTGGAGGCCCCTTTCTCCTGGCTCCCGCGGTGTTCAGAGCCACTTCTTGGGCCTGACAAGCAGCAGGGCGAGCGGAAGATCGCTGGGGTTCCGCGGGCCCTTGGAGGGAGGCGGGATCGCTCCTTAGTCTGGAAGCTGACTTCCCTCCCTTAGCGGGAAGAGATGACAATGTCGGGAGCCCCACGTGCTCCTTGCAGACATCTGGTTTCTCTCTCTGCACCTGGGCAGGTTTCTCTGCTGGACCCGTAAGTCCTCTTTCCATCCTGGGACCTGGCGGGCCACTTTCTGATCCAGACCCTGAAGATGTCGCGTAATTCCCGCTGCCACGAAATAATATTTTAATGACTTGTTTCTTCGGCGCACTCATGGGTCGTAACTGCCGTCCACTGGTAAAGTGAACGGGAGATTTGAGTGGGTCTCTACGGTTGGAGACCAGTTTGTGCGCAAAGAAACTTGAAAGGGGACCATTTGCGTTGGTTCTTGCAGATGGGCTGGGCAAGGCGACTTGCTGAGGTGCCAGCAGCCCAGGTGCTGGTCATGGGCAGGGGCGGTGGCACCCCTGCTGGGGAAGAGTTGCCAACACTGCAAGATTCAGTCATTGCAGACACAGGACAAGCGCCTCTCTCAGTTTTCTTTTCTGCTGAGAAGCAAACGATACCAGCGCTCCCCGACACTGTCATTTTTCCTTTTCAAAAAGGACTTGTAAGTCAGGTCTGATGGCACAGACCGCTCCTCCCAGCACTGTGGGAGGCTGAGACTGGAGGATCACAAGTTCAGGCCCAGCCTGCGCAACTTACAGACGGGTGCTCCTGCCCCTCCTCAGCCAGGGCGATCTGTGTACAGGCCAGTGGCCTTGACTTTTATGAGAAAACAGACTTAGGTGAACATGGAATTTGCTTTTATTCATCACATCAAAAGCCACAGCTAGGGCAGATCTTTAATTTTATTTGATTTGATCATTAAACAATAAAAAACACATTGACAGTGTTGAAAATTCTTGAGGTACTTTTTATCTGTATTATATATGATGACTTTTTAGCAGAGATGCAACTAGACATCATAGTAATTTGTTTTTTTTTTTTTTTTTTTTTTTTTTTTTTTGAGACAGTCTTGCTTTGTAGCCCAGGCTGGTCCTGAACTCACTATGGAGCCCAGGCTGGTCTCAAACTCATGGTAATCCTCCTGTTTCAGCCTCTCAAGTGCTGGGATTACAGGTGTGTACCACCACACCCCAGGTTTATATGGTGCTGGGGAATTAAACTCAGGGCCTTGCACTTACCAGGAAAGCACCCCAACTGCTGAGCTACTGCTCTGGCTCTGTTCTCTTTAAAAAAAAAAAAAAAAAAAAACTATTTACTTAACTGTGGAGAACTGCAACTTTCCAAACTAGCCAGAGGCTTGGTTTGCTCCAAAAAATGTGCATAACAATTTTGTTGCCTCAATAAAATCCTCAATAAAAATAAAATATGTCTGAAAATAAATTTGAGAAATGATCCCCACCTTGGAAAACCATGTGTCATTAAAACAACCTTTATGAATCCCTTTTCCCTGATTATGGAGTCATCTTTAATTCAGTTCAATAAAAATTTAATTTAGTCTGTATTTGCAGAGAAAGATATTCATGGCTCAGGCTGCTCACAGGAAACACTGAGTAAGTGAAAGTGTGTAACCTTTCTAATCACCTTTTCGGGTCAATTAGGCTTGTGCCAAAAAAATCTATTTTATCTTTCCCTCATGAAATCTTGGGGGACAGAATTACATCAAATGTCTCTATAAACCTTCTGAGAGTTTCATAATTAAAAATTATGACTATCTGGGAAACTCGAATTATTAATTGCATTCAAGAGTCCTGTTTCATTTACTGACTAGGATGGGTTTACTTTTTACAGAAAGTCAGCTAGAGCTGTCTCTGTAGTGTAGTGTAGTGCTTATCATGGTTGCCTAACATAAAATCAACTATTTGGGGGTTGGCTGCTGTAGCAAGAGGGGACCCCAGATCTTCTCTTGGGTCAGAACCAGAAGGGGAGTAGAAAGGCCCTCAACTTGCATTAATGTGGGAGATGGATATACTCCTAGGGTTAGGACCAAGTCCAGATGATATGAAAACGTTTCGCCTCTAGTCGTGGCGCAACTCGCCTACCCCTAGAAGGTGATATTTCTTTATTCGCCATCTTGAGTAGAGGAGGGAACAGTTTTGGAAGTTTCCAAATGGCCAATGTGGATGTGTCAGTCAGCTTGCCGTTGCTATAACAAACACCCTAGATAAATCAACTTATAAAGATAAAAGGTTTGCTTCATAGTTTTCAGGGTTTCAGCTCATGGTCAGTTGGCTCTGTTGCTCTGGGAGCAGGGCAGGGCAGCACAGTACGGCAGAGAGCTTGCAATACAGCAGGACTCATCTCATGACCAAGCAAAAGAGAAACCACGGAGCAGAAAGTGGCCGGGTTCCACCCTTCCTTTCGACTGCGTTTCCTGAATGAGCCAAACACCTTCCAAGAGGATCTCATGTCTTGAGGTTCCCACCTGTGGTACCCAGCTGGGGACAAAGCCTCTAACATGTAGGCCTTGGGGACACTCAAGGTCCAAGTAGAAGCAGCAGAGGTATTCCAACTGAAGTACACCAATCCTTTCTATTTGTGTGTTCAGCATCTGAGGATCCAACTGACCATATTTGGGGAAATATTTAGGAAAAAGAAATTGCATCTGTGCTAATACTGACTTTATTTCTTATTCCGATTCCCTCAACAATCGAATAGCTATTTGCAAGTCATTGTCATTTGCATTGTACTAGGTATTACAAGGTCATCATCCAGAGATGATTTAAAGTGCATGGGAGGATGTGCATAGATATATGCCAACATTCCATCACTTCATATAAGAGACTTGAGCATGCAAAGATTTTGGTGTCTGTGGGGAACCCCAGAGCCAATGCCCACCGACACTGAGGGACAACTATGAATCATTTCCAGTCATACATTTGATCTTGGACAATGGCCGGCATAGGCCCCGTGGGCCCACAGTGAGCTGGACCACAGCTTGGGCTCTGTGTTCTACCTGGCCTACCCGAGTCCTCTCATGAATGATACCCGGGATCTCCATGTGTCAGTGGCAACTTGGAGCCATGCTAATACTTGCTTAAGGTGCAGGATTTAGAGTCAAAGGACCTGGGTTCAGCTACCTGGCCTGGTCTTCTGGAGACCAAGGGATATTGAGCATATGTCTGCCTCATTTTTCACTTCTACTAGTGCTCTGGGATATGAAATTTTGAATAGAATCTCATTGGGATTAACTGGAGGATTAAATAAGATGTTTCATGAAAAGAGTTTAGAGGGATTCCTGGTGTAGAAGACTAGAAGAAGTTTAGTGCAGAGGTAACAGGAGGCCAGTGAGAGCTACTGATCTCAAGGAAGGGCTTGGTCAGTACTCACAGCAAGATGGCAGAGGGGCAGTGTTCAGGGAATGAGGACCTGGATTCCTGGTGATTTGCAGTGTCCTTGTACAGCAATGCCCCTTGTTCCTGGACATCTCTCCAAGGAAACCGGAGCCTAGAGTGGTTCTTTCAGCCTTCTCAAACCATGCCCAGTAATCTTAATCATCAGCTTGGCTGAATGAAGGGACTCCTAGAGGGATGATTGGATCACAGAGGCACCAGACTCCTCCAGGGATTAACGCACTGATGCGTATAGCTCACACATGAGGGGGGACCAGGTAGAGGAGGCAGGTGCTCATATCCTGTGCTCACACCCTGGCCCCCTGGGCTGAGCAGCTCTGTTGTGTCCCACCCTCTGCCATCTTGTTACAACTTGGCTCCAGCTCACTGTGGACTGAACCCTCTGAAACCGTGAGCCACGTAAACCTTTCCTCCGGCAGTGCAGGTATCAGGCATTTTGTCTCAGCCATGAGAAAGCTGACTGATAGGAAAGCCTGTTATTCTTTTTTGGACTTTCAACTATTTGCTAAAAGAAGAGAACAGAACTGCTAAGATTGGGGTTTGGAAAAATGTTACAGGCTCAAGAAGGCAAAAGAAATTACAGAGAAGAGGACACGAGCTTCGCGAGGACACGATTGCGTGGCCTCGTCCATCTGCATGGAGCAACGTGGATGTGTCTGCTGGCCACAGTTCCAGAGTGACACCCTGTCTTAGGACACCATCCAAGGTGCTGTCTGGGGTGGGGACGATCCGGTGTTGGGGATATGGAGTTCATGGCCAGTTCGGCCTAGCGGGGAGGAAGGTCATGACAGCATCATGGAAGGAGAACTAGAGCCCCACGGAGGGAGGTAAGAATGGGAGAAGAAGGGAAAGAGAGGAGATAGCTGAAACAGGTCACCTAAAACTGACTCTCCAGTTGTGTACTTAACGGCATAAAGTCATGTACATATTTGGAGAGAGCAGTCTCGCCTGCTGGTTCTTAACACGGCACCAGACTGAGACTCGTCCTGAAGGTGGCACAACTGTGTTTGGACTGAACATCAGCCCCAAAGGCTGGCGCAATAACAAGGGCCAATTGTGCCCGTGGAGCCCAGGGGCAGGGAGGCCAATAACCCAGTGATCTGGGCCATGCTGAGATTGGAAGCCGGATGGACACTGTCCTTGTCTGCATAATCAGTTCATAAGCCACAGCCCCAAAGCCGCCCCATCGAGCACAGTGACATGTTGAAGTGACATGTCGTCCACGTTCCAGGTCGCCCTACCCAAAAACATCAGGTGTCCCTTTCCGGAACTGGGCTTTAGCACAGCCCAGGGCTCGGGGACAGCAGAAAGAGCAGAGCTCCCCAGCACCCCTTCCACCTTGGGCTGGGACCTGGTTCCAAGGAAGAGCTTACTTCCTGGATTTCTTTCCCAGGGTTCTCTCATGATTAAGGCCCCGGGGAGCGCTGAGCTGGCAGGAAGGCCGGGAAGATGCTCAGGGACTCCAGGGCAGCTTCCAAGTAAAAATGTGTGGAAACGGATGCTCTGTACATTGGGGTTGGGGGGTAGCCCCCGAAGGAGCAGCAGCGTCAGCACCGCCATGTCCTCTGCCAAGCTGAGGTTAGGGCTTGCAGCCCATCGAGGGAGCAGCGAGAGCACGCCAGCCTCTGCTCCACCTACATCCCCAGCTCAATTTTCTGTTTTACTTTTGAGACAGGGTCTTGCTAAGTCATTGCGTCACCCAGGCTAGACTCAAACTTGCTATCCTCCTGCCTCAGCCTCCTGGAGTGCCAGGACGACAGGCCTGGGCCAGTGGGCCTGACTCACGTTTACTTTCCAAAGGCCCAAAACAGTACCTCTTCCAATTTAAAAAAAAAAAAAAAGGCAAAAATCCCAGAGAACACAGGTAGGACACCCTGATCTAGACTAATACGACATAATCTGAGCCAAAGGAAGCGAATGTGTCACCTTCTGCATTAGGAACAGCAAACAATCCTGTAAGAGCCTGTTCCCTGCGTCCTCCTTGCCGGACAGGGCGAGACTCACCCAGCGAAAGGATGTTGCCAAACCTTTTCTTTTGCCATAAACAACCGAGTAATTTCTCCACTGACTTGTGAGATTTGTTTTCATTCTGAGTCTGACTTTACCCGAGGAAAAAGGCCGGAGAGGGGGTAGTATTCACGGAGACCCGGGCACTGCCGGCAGCAAATCATCCACCAGCGCCTCTGCGGCAGGAGCTCCATGGTTTAGCGATTCCCTCCCCCCCACACACACACACACACTGCTTCCTCGCCGGCCGGGCCACCTGGGGAGGGGAAGGTGGCTCTGTGAAGCTGGGGTGGCTTAGGCTCCTGCTCTGATGGTCCTGTGCGGTGTCAAGCCAAAATCTTACAGTCTGGCATGCTTGGCGGGCCCCACTCTTGGGGAACCCTCTGCTCTAGCCAGCCCCATGGCCCCTCACACAGAATATCTAGTCCGAAGTGGGGCCGTGGGGTGACTCCTGGGGTGCTGGAAGCCGGTAATATACGGTCTTTCTGTGAACCCGGGAGGCCGTTTAGAGCCATAAAGGGTCTTAGCAAACAGCTCTTCTCTCCTCTGATGCTTTTAAAGGAGTTACATCCTTCAACTCCATTGTCAAGTGCAAGTTCAAAGTGACCCGCTGTCCTCAAGTCAGCCCTGCTCGGCAGCAGCACGCCCCCCCCCACCCCCCCACGGCTGGGCCCAGGCCAGCGTGGAGCTGTCCCCCAGGGCACTCAAGTCCTCCTTCGATGGCCAGGGCTTTGCAAGTCGTCTTGCTTTAATTCTCAGGATGCGTCTCTGTAGTCCCTACTGTTTTCCTTGTGATAAGACAATAGGCCCCCTCCACGATGGCCCACTCTTTGCCCCCTCCCATCCCCTCCCGTTGGGGAACCGCGGGCCCTGGAAAGGAGACATAACAGCATTTCTGCGTCGGTTTCCATGAGCCAGTGACACATGGGAAAAGAGAAGACTGGTGATGTTTCCAAAATGTTTGAGAGGTCAAGCAAAACAGGAAAAAAATTCTTTTGCACACCTTCTTCCGCTGTTGCAGTTTGGATCTGACATGTCCTCCCAAGGCCTCATTTTTGGAAGCTGATGGAATCATGGAGTCAGTCTATTGATTTTCCCCTGCTGTTAAGAGATGGGGCCTGGTGGAAGGAGGAGGGTCGCTGGGGCATGACCCGGAAGCGTTACCCTAGCTCCGCCCTTCCTCACGCTCTGGGCTTCCTGTCTGCCGTGAGTTGAACAGCTTTTCTCCTACTAGGTCTCTGCTGGAGCCCTTCTACCATTGCCAGCCACCCACAAATGGATTTAGATCCCCCGAAACTGTGAGCTGAAATAAGCCTTTCCTCCCTTTAAGTGTAGGTGTTGGGTGTTGTGTCCCAGCAACAGAAAAGGAACTGAGACACACACTGACTCACACTAGGAGAACGATGGAGCAACAGTTGCCTCGGGAGGGCCCTGGAGAGCTGGCCTGTGACAGGTGATACTTTCTAAAGACAGTCACAGCGATGTCTCCTGCCCCGGTTTAGATCTAAAATATCTCCCCAACGCCATGTGTTTGGAAGGTGATTGGATCGTGCAGGGCTAACTTGCTGTTAGGAGGCAGGGTCTGGAGGTGGGTCACTGGGGGTGTGGCCTGGAAAGGTACACTCTTGTCCCCACTCCTCCCCCCACTTCCTGGCCATGATGGGATGGATCTGGGGTCGAGTCCATTCTCTGCCCCTGCCACCCGACACAACCTCGAGCAGTGGTCCCCCTGCTATATGCCACGGTCGCTGTCAATAGAGTCTGCCGCTGCCTTGCTGACTTTGAGAATTATCATGAAAATTTTTTTTTCCCTGAACAAACTGAATGAAGTAATATTCCTTGAGAACAAGTGATTCCAGCTCAAATGTCACTGCTTTTTTTTTTTTGATTCTCATAATTAAAGTCTGTAGCCTCATTCTGGGGAAGGATGATTTGTGTTAATTTTTTTCTGTGAATGATGTAGCATGTGAATTGGCAAATATGGGTGGTCATGGCGTCAATGCACATGGTCACAGCTGCCTGCTTTCCTGAGGGTGTGGGCCACCAGCACGGTGCTTCCCAGGTACATACCCCAGACTGCATTTCTGGCTTGGGGTGCAGCCCTGGACCTCCCAGAGGAGATGAGGAAGATAAAAGGATGGAAAACTATCAGCTTGGTGTGTGGGGAGAGAGAGGCCAGGCAAGACATCTTACAGGTGACTTGGAGCCACCGTTTGCCACCAGACCTGTTCCCGGGCTGGGGCCATGCATACAGTGGGGTGCTATGGTCTGAGGCTTCTCCGCTACTTCTTGTGAGAAAATCGAATGCCCTTTGTGAGGTATTCGGAGGGTGAGGTTTAATCCACGCATCGTATGTAGAGGTGGGGCTAAGTCTCACATACCATGGAAGGAAAAGGGATTTAGGACAAAGACATAAAGGGCATGGAGATCCTGTGCTCTCCTCTAGCCCTGGCCCCCAGAGTCACTCAGTGTAACTGAGTCCTGGAGAGCTGGATGACTTGCAGACGGTCTGGCTAGAGTCCTGTCCTAGGCCTTGGCAAAGGACACCTGGACAACACCGGCAGCATACTCACGTTTGTGTCAGTACAGCTCATAAGGGCTGAGTCGTGGGTGCCCATCCACAGATGAGTGGATAAAGCAAACGTGGTCCATGTTACACCACGGAGCGTTACGCTGTCACGAAAAGGAACCCACGTTGCTTGCCTCTGTTCTTCTGCCTGCGTCATCAGATACGTGTCCTCGGGCCAGGGATTTCTGAGGGCCAGTCATTCTCAGTCTTTCTCTGAGCCAATCTCAAGAAACTTGGGCTGACTGAACAACGCAGAACCAGTGGCTGTCCTGGACGTGCTGCTGGAAGGCGCAACTCTGGGCCGGGGTTACCTGCTGTGGTCTGAGCACGTGGCAGGCCGTGGGAACAGGGACTGCGACATAGACTTCTGATCCTGCAGCCTGGGAAGATCTTGTCCTAGAAGGTTCTGGCCGGGAGAATGTCCCACGAAAGGCAGCGGCTGTAGTCTCCGCGCTCCACCGGGCTCGCAGCTCGTCGTGCACGGTGCGGTCCACTCTCCAGTTTCAGTGCTTTTCTTTCAAACTCTTTTTTTCCCCTTGAAAATGACGTGTCAGCGAATCAGCTCCCTGTGCCGTGGCTGCAAGGTGCGCCTCGGTCGCCCTGCGATGCCCCGTGGCCTGCGGCTCCTGGCCCTGCACCCTTGGTGGGCACGATTTGCCATCACAGCTGTGTCTTTCCCCCTTCCTTGTTGAGTGGTTTGCTTACTGCCACTAAGTGCAGTTCAGTGGTTTTGGGTTTTATAATTTTTGTTCCATAGCCAACAGCAACTGCTGCTGGGGAAAAAGAAGCCAGGGAGGCTTTGGGGCCGGAGATCTTGACCCAACACAGGGTCCATGGGACACCCCAGGGCTGGGTGGGGAGGGCGGTGGGTGGGGAATGGAGAAGCGGATTTCCTGAGGACAGGAAGGCCACCACCACCAGGGAGTGAGGGGAGAGGAGGGAAGGAGTGGCCGGAAGAGTGCCAGGGTGCCCGCGTGAGGACAACAAGGGCCGGGCCACAGGTGCCGGCCCCCGCTGGTCACCATCTGCACACACAGCACTGAGACGCTGAACTTGAACCTGGGGATTCAGACCTGTCACCCCAGTTCTCTGCGAAGCTCCGGAGAGTCAAGGGTTCAAGCCCAACCTAACAACTTAGGAGACCCTGTCTCAAAATAAAAAAATTAAATTGAGCTGGGACTGGAGCTCAGTGTGAGGACCCTGGGCTCAATCCTTGGTACTACCACAAATAAGTACATTAGTTGATTAATTCACATCTGGTCCTTCCAAGGTGTTCTAAGACATATTTGCTGACGCAGGGAGCTGGGTGATATTTTCTTGGCAGCTCACCCTTGATAGGTACCTTGTAAAGAGATCTGTGTGCAGTGTGACCTTCCTGTTCCCTGCTCCAGCTGCAGATATCAGGGGTATCCTGAGTGGATCAGAGAGCAGTGGCTGGGGACACACCTCCTGCATACTAAGGCCCACGGACCCACCTCCCTTCCTGCTTGGGCTGCAGCTCACCAGGTGTCTACGTGGCTCTCCCTCTTGGCCGAGCCCCTCCCTCAGCCCCACGAGGCTCTCTCCAGCCTGGCTCTGCTCCCTGGAGGCCCATGCCCTGCCAATCACATGGCGCCTGATAAGATACCAGCCACTTGGTGGGCAGTACCCTCCTGGCTGCTTTCAAATCATTTCTTTTTACTGGGGGAGCAAGCGATTTGTTTTCTAAGTACGCTTTGCCGGGCAATTAGTCACCATCTTCTGAATTCCCGCAGGTGCTTATTTCACATTATTTACCGAAACTTGTTTGTGTTTCTGTCAACCCTCCTAGGCTCAGGGCTCCTGGCAAACGTACTAGCTCCTTTCTTCCTTCCTGGTTAGAGTCCCAGCCCCCAGCTCTGCAGGAATGTGAGCTGTCTCCTCTATCCCAGAGCACCCCTGGCCCTTGGAATCTCCTGGGTAGGGTAGTTCCCTCTCTCTCTCTCTCTCTCTCTCTCTCTCTCTCTCTCTTTCTCTTCCTCCTTTCTTCCTTTCTCCTTTCTGGGGCCCTGGGACTGAATCCAAGGTCTTAACACAGACCTACACCCTCAACCCATTGTTTAATTTTTGATTTTGAGACAGGGTCTCACTAAGTCGCTAAGTTGCCCCGGTTGGACTTGAACTTGGGATCTTCCTGCCTCAGCCTCCCGAGTGCTGGGATGACTGTACCTCTTGCCTGCTGGTGAACTGACGGGGTTGCAGGAACAGGAAGAACCAATCACAGGATGAGGTGAGCAGAGGTTTCTTCCCCTCAGCCCCCAGGAGGGGACAGCACTGTGGTGGGATATTCGGCCCCTCACATGTGGGTGACCAGGCTGAGGGCTGCAGTCGGGAGACCGTGAGGCGGGGACTCCTGGGCCTGCGACCCAGCCGGTGCCGGGAGGGCAACGCTCCTCCTCCCGTTTCCCCGCCCGCTGCTATAGATGACTCTTCCATTTAAAAAATCCTTACGGGCTTGTGCTACATCATAATTACAGCCGCCTCACGGAACTGGGCAGACACGCAACGCATCCAAACCTTGTTCACGCCCCTGCCAGGTGCCTCCCCGGCTCCTCCCCTCTCTCCTTACGCTCTTCATTTCTCTCCCTGGCTGGCTGGCCCCAACTTGTGTCATTGTCACACACCAGTGACTGGAAGCCAGGCGTTCTGGTGAGTTCTGAGTCATTGACCCAACCCTCTAAGTCACTAAATTGCACAGACTGGGCTTGAACTTTTGATCCTCCTGCCTCAGCCTCCCAGAGTGCTGGGATTGCAGGCCTGTGCCGTGGGGACCAGCTTGTCCCCCACTTCAAAGCCAAGGAGTGACAGGCATCAGCTGGCAGCCACCAGAAGCTGGCATGCAGGTGGAGATGGGTCTCCCTTGGGCCCAATGGCCAGCCCCATGGTGGGGACCTGTGGCCTCTGTGGCTGGGAGGAAAAGCCCCGCAGTCTTCTGAGGCTTATTAGGGTGACCTCGGAGTGCGGCTCAGTCTCCCCAGAAGTGGCAACAGAGCCCTCTCACATCTCAGAGGCAAACACAGGGCTCTGTCTACAGCCGTCTCGGGCAGCAAGCCTGGATTTTCTTTCAATTGTGTGCCCTGGGACCGTAGTGGGAGGGGAGGAAACCCTCCATATGTTTCGTTCTGTCCCCATTTTTGCCAGCTCCGCTGGGGACTCTTAATAGCTGCCCTCACCTGGTAACTAGGCTTTCCCGCCTCAGAATCAGTTGCTTCTAATCAGAGCAAGCACTTCTCTGGAAGAGCCAGGAACCACACACACGCCTCAGTGGGGCCGTGGCTCGCCAGTGCCACCTCCTCTGTCCTCCCGGTCCTCCCGTCAGACGGTGCCACAGGAGAAGGGCAGGGTTTGGCTGGTCCCTGGCCTGTTCCGCAGCCCGCTACTGGACAGCGCCGGGTGCGAAGGAGGCGGCTGTGATCCTCTATGTCTTATGAGCTACAAAGGGGGCTGGGCATGCAGAGCTGCCGCCCTCAGAGCCCCCGAGATGCAGTCCGGATCTGGAGTGTCCCCCAGAGCCTCGTGTACTTGGGTGTTGTTGTGTGTGGATTCCATGTGCTGTGAGAGGGTGGGACCTGGCCGGGGGAGGGTCCCTGAGGAGGGTATGGGGGTCACTGAGGGTGTGGGGGATCACTGGGGACATGGGGGGTCACTGAGAGTTTGGGGGTCACTTAGGGCATGGGGATCACTGAGGGTATGGGGTGTCTCTGAGGGTGTGGGGTGTCACTGAAGGTTTGGGGATCACTGAGGGAGTGGGGGACCACTGAGGGCGTGGCCTGGAAGGATACACTCTTGTCCTGGCTTCTCCTGAAGGTGGATCCTTCCTCTTTCGATGCTGTGAGTCTATTCTCTGCCGGACGCTTCCGGCCATTGCCGGCTGCCCAGGAACGGTTGGAGACCTGAAACCGTGGGCTACACTGGCCCCTTCCTTCCTTAAGTTGTGGGTGTAGCACGGCGTGACCCAGCACAGGAGAGTGGCCGAGACGTTCCTAGAGCCGACGAGCAGGGGCGGGTGAGAGAGTGCGAGTGGACATGAGGACCAGGAGGCCGCAGGTGCCATCCGGCTGGACATAGGCTTTCAGCTCGGATGCCCAAGCAGCTCCCTCCTGAAGCAGGGACCAAAATGAAAGTCAAGGAATAAAAATAAATACACACAGACCCCAAAGAGGAACGCACTGGGGAAGAAACCACCTCCAGCGGGAACCATCACCGCACGTGGCAGGATGGAAAACAGAGTCGGTAGGACAAAGAAACGCGACAAGCCAGCCCCACGCAGGCCTCGGGGTCCAGGAAGTGATGCACCGAGCCAGGGACCGTGAGGAATCCGAGGCACCTGGGCTGTGGGAGGTGGCATGGACTCGGGGTGACAAACGAGAGGGTTGGCTGAAATTCAGATTAAAGCGAAGTGAGATTCCAGGCCACTGGCTTCCCTCGGGAGCAGCCCGGGCCACCCCACCTACCCCAGGAGGAGATGTGTTCTTGGGAAGCAGCACCCAGAGAGGCTGCGGGGGCGGCCCAGGGTGGGCAGAGTGCTGTTCTCAGAGTGAATGTTGATGTGCAAACTAGGAGACCCCCCCCCCCCAGCTCTCCTCGGTCCCCACCTGCTGAGGCTGATAGCGGACTCAGGGCTGAGGGGTTCTGGCTGGAGAATGTGCACAGTCCACAGGAAGGACCCCCGGACGGTGGCAGCTGGGTCTTCTCCAAGGAAAGAAAAGAAAAGAGGAAAACAAAGAGAAAAGAAAAAAGCAGAAAGTCTTTCCTAAATTATTGAATGAGCTCCCATCTTACACACACACACACACACACACACACACACACACACACACCCCCCTCTCCTTCCACACACAAAGGGCTCCAATCAATATTTTTGTTTAGTAAACAGATCAATTGTCTTATACCAGCTGAGAAAACCTTTATCATGAAAAGATTAGATATCAAAAATAAAAGATTGCTAACTTTGGACCCACTCAGGACAACTTAGTGACTTAGCGAGGCCCTGCCTCAAAATTAAAAATAAAAATGGTCTGTGGGTGTAGCTCAATGTGAAGGTCTTGGGCTTGGTTTTCAGTAACACACACACACACACACACACACACACACACACACACACACACACACACACACCCTGGAGTCAGAGACAGCATTAACTGGGAGTTGTTGCTCATACCAGTTTTGCTTCTATGAATTTGAGTTTCCTTTCTCTAAAGTCACATGATGGTACTCTGAAGGTGACCGAGAAGATTAGCAGACCATCTGGGACTCTTTAAGTTGTAAATTTTATCTTACTTTCTTTATAATTAATGTCACTTATGGGCAACTGATTGCTTCCCTGAGTACAAAGCCACCAAATTCAATACAAGACACCTAGCTACAAGTCAATGTCATGTAAGCAACATATTATTTTAGTCATAAGTATATGCAATGTTTTAGAACAAGTTTATTCAATATTGAATAAGACATGCTAGGAATTTGCTATTTTTCTGAAGTTCAAAAATTGATAAGATTTGGGGCTGGGCCTGGTGGCACAGGCCTGTGATTCGGCCATCACTCTGGGAGGCTGAGGCAGGGGGATCACAAATTCAAGCCCAGTCCAGGGCCTGTGAGACCCTTAGGAAAAAAAAAAAAAAAGGGTCAGGATATCGCTCTTTCCCCAGTACCACAGAAAGAATTGGTTACGACCTAACTTTTCTGAATTGCACAGAGGACTCTAACAGTGGCTTCTTAGGGAGCCATCATACACACACAAAGTAGCTGATACTTTAAACATTGGTGTCCTGCTCCTTGGTCCCTGAGACCTGCAGACAGTGGACTCTGGGGCACTCACTGGTACAGAAAGAACTAGAAGGGCTAAATGTGCCTTCAGAGCTGCAAACTCCCCTTCGGCCAATCGCTCCGACCTTTCTGCCAATCCTGTGCCCAGAGCTGCTAATGAGAGGGGAAATCGACCGCTGTCCTCTCCTGGTGGGCAGCAGGGCTCGCCTCTGGTGAGCGTGCTAATGAGCGCTGACACCATCCTCAGCAGGGGGCCGTGGGAGCAGCAAGAGTCCTGAATTATCTACTCACTGCCCGAATATTCCAGAACCTGCAGTTCTGCTAGAACAATCCTCCTCTCTACAGAAGTTTCCAGAATCTGCTTCTTGCCCCTGGGTCTACACAGAGCTCCTATGGACTCATCCGTACACCTTCCCTGAGCTTGGACAGAGAGGGGTTCAGTGGCTTAGATTTATTGGACTGCTGGCCCTTGAGAAAACAGAGAATACTTTCACCAGAGAACCTGCCTCTTGGACTGTGTTCTGGCCAGGCTCCAAGCTGTGAGGCACCTATGTCTGCTAGGTGGAATGAGGGTATACTCACTTTGAGAAAGGCGTGGAAGGGTGCACACCAGGCTGTAACTTACCTTACCACAGGGTGGGGGGTGGGTATGGGATATCACATTCAGTATCAGTTTCCTCCTATCTGATTTATAGAAACTCCTATGTTGCAAATTCAAAATAAAGAGGATAAATAGCTTAGGATCTTCTTATAGGACAGCAGCACTGTGTGTCTTCTAAAACGCTTCTTGTAATAGTGGAAATGAATTATATCCAGTCTTCTAAGCATACATGTGGGTGGGTTTGGCTCTCCCTAGGTAAAAAGAAAGAATGCATTTCAAAAGAAAATTGCCTATTTCATGACACCCCAAGACCCCAGTTATCTAAAAAGAGAGTACTGGAGAAGGAACAATTGTGAAAGTCCCCTTGCCTGTGGCTTCCTACCCCCGAGAAGGCACAGCCTCAGAACTTGGAACAACTCAGCTAGAAATCAAGCAGGGTCTGCTTCCTTCTTATCTTCCCCAGCCTGCTGGAGTCCCGCGGCTCAGCTACCATCTTTCCTCTTCCACGAGCTCATGCAGTTCTACGAGGAGAAGACAGTGGTCAGAACAGTAACACCAGAACTAGCTCTTTGTAACTTAAGGAAGAAATCTATGAGGTCCATTGGATGAAGGAACCCGTCACCCAAGGTGATAACAAACAACAGTGGAATAAGACAAAATCTGTCTGGACCTTTTGTGGTGTGGTTCTGGAAAGTCCTTAACCAAATCATGCCTCTTGGATTGAAACAGCAAAATAGTTATGCCAAATAACTGTCAGTCATGTCTCCCAACAGCAGAGCCAGGGGATCTTGCCTCAGATGATAGACCAAGCAGCTGATAGAGGGGACAAGAGAGGGAGGAACCCAAGGACAGGGCGGGTGCCTACCGGTGTGTGTAGGGATTAAGCTGATGCTGTAGCGGACTCTCCCTGAGCGCCTGGACCACCCAGAACCGATAGGCACCTTCCTTTTAGATACTGTCTTCTTTGCCTGTGTTGGTGCAATTGCTCCTTGCCTGTAGGGATTGAAGGAATAAGATTGGTCACGGCTGCTTATTTTGGTCCCTAGGACTAACTCCCATTCTGACCTCCCAACATGCAAGGCCCGTCGATGGCTAGGGATTTGCAACCCCCTGGGGGGGGGACGCTTCCCTCACCCTGTACTGAAGACTTAGTTCATCCAGATCCTCCAGGACCCCAGGACTGGCCTTTAGACCTTTTTTATTCTCCATTCACAGAGATGAATTACTAGGTTGCGAGCTATTCAAATGCATCCTGTTCCAACTTTCCCCCCAAATATATTTTTGCCCCTTGTCGCCTGCTCGGCCTGACATCACATGTCAGATGAGTCAGCGCTGTCTCACTTAAGTTCAGCCAACACTAAAATTGTCCTATCGATTTCTGATGCTCTTCTCTTTACTTCTACTTGTCCCTTTGTCAAAGTTGGTGTAGCCGATATCCCTGTAAACGAGTAATGCCGGCGCTGGCCCCGCCTCTCGCTCCATCTGCCTCGTTTTCTGTCCATTTTTTGGAGTCATCTACGTCAAGATTTTTTTTTAAGATTTCAGAAAATGGATTTTTCCATTCTAAGACAGTCACTAATGTCCCCTTTTGATCCAGTCCCCTTCTGGTTACAACAGAGTCCATCTGAGTCAAGATGGCATCTTCCTGCTTGTGGGTACAGGGTACCAGAAATCCAGGGTGGGCAGTAGACAGGTGTAAACATTTAAGACTCGGGGGAGAATCCCGGCTCCATAGCTTGCTGCTTTCAGCTCCTTGAAGCCTCCGTTTCCCTGTTTATAGTTTGGGCTCTTTGTGTGTATCTCTCAGGGTTCTGGAAGGGTAGAAGGAGGCAATGGTGGTGATTTGCTAATTCTGTTGCTGCTACTCAGATTTTTCCTTTCTTGAAAATGCAGCTAGGACAGGCTGAATGAGGGGCGGGTCAGGGTGGAGACTGTGGGACATGACAGAAGTTAGGAACCTTCTTGGTCCCCTGGTTAATATAATCACTGTCAAGAATAAAATCACCTTCAAGAGAAGATGCCCTTGAGCCCCCAGGTCAACACGGGCTCGCCCTCCTCTGAACTCCGTGGTGACTTATCCCAAATTCCTCTCCAGGTATGCAGCACAGACTCCAGGAAACCCAAGGGAATTCAACAGCCAGGAGGTTGACACCTCGTATGGAGAAGTGGCAGCTCTCGACTTGAACCACTATTTATTGCTTCCAGAAAAGTAAGAAATAACAAGGTCAACACCTAGGATGCTGAGAATCTGAGTGTCATTTGCCCGTTCTTAATGAATAGTAATGTACGTTGTATTGTTAAATCCATTTGGCCTAAAGAAACATCCTCAGGTCGCCCCTGCTTGGCTGTTTCAATGAAAGATTTAAGCACTTTACTTACAGACAGCTTGCCCCATGAACCGATTCACTCTGGTATCTATCTGTCAACAAACGTTCAAAGCTTTTTTCGTGTCGGGGCTCTGGGGGGTGTGGCCGCGTGGTAGAGTGGCCACCTGGTGGGCGTGAGGTCCTGGGTTTGAGTGAACAAGCAAAACTTTCTTTACTTGCAGCCTTGGAGCTGTGGGCCAGTGAAACTCGGCTCCCACACGCCACCGCAGCCTGGGTCGGGCACAAGTTCCTGCTGGGTCTAGCCCCCTACTCCCTGCCCTCTGACCCAAGTAGGCGGTCTTTACTGTGTGTATGGTGACTCCACGTGAGTCCCCAGCTGTGAGCTTTCCTTGCGAGTGTCTCTTTACTTCTCTCTTGCCTGGAGCTGGGCTCCCCGTTCACGTTTTCCAGTTTCCTGGCTCTGTCCCCCAAGATGACAGTGACTGCGTCTTCATTCTCCTCTGTCATTCTCAGACTCCTGCTCTGTCCTCTCCTTGAATCGCCTCCAACGGGAACCATTCAAAACGCTGCTACTGGAGCAACTCCCAAGGGACTGGTGTCACACAGGAACCGGAGGTTCTGGAAGGTCGGCGGCAGTTCACTGCCACTGAGCCACATCCCCAGTCACCTGGAAGATCGGAGGAATGGCCTTCATCTCTCCTGGGCTGGGAGCTTCTCAGCGTGGAGACATTTTGCTAACTCACCGTGTTGTCATTAGCACCTAGTCCAAGGCTGGGCACGCACACTGCCCCACATTCAACCTGACCTCGGGAAGGCCAGCGGCCAGTCGGCCACTTTTGTACCCTGGTCTAGTCAATTTCAACCCCACAGGCGAGCTTCCTTGGATGGCTGTCTCCCTGTGCCCCCTTCTGGCAGGCTGGCCTCCTGTGTCGGGCACTTGGGGCCCTGTGGCTAGGGCTGCAGCCCAGCGCCCATGGGTCTGCGTGGACCATCCCACGGTGTCTCTTCCAACACCTCCCCGAGGTCCAGGCTCACAGCTTCCTGTGAAGTCATTTGTGCAGATGTTCACCGTGTGTTCCGATTGCCCCTACGCTGGGTGCCCTACCAGGCAGCCTGTGGCCAAGACACGCACAATTACAGCCTCCGTGTCTGCCATGAACGTGCCCTGCGGACAGGGCAGACAGGTTTATGAGAAGGAAGCCATACGGCACTACCATTTCCTCACACACCGAAAGGCGGGGAGCTCAAAGGAGCTGAGTTTCCGGGAGAAGCCAGTGGAGCCCGTGACCACCACCCACAGGCCGTGCCAAGGCTGGGGCTGTATGGGGGAGGAGGGACAGGGAGGGTGGGGCTCTCGGGCTGGGAACACGGGGACCAGCCACTTCCTTCACTCACACTGGTCCTACATGTTTCCCACTCAGCCACAGCAAATTTACCAACACGCTCACAACAGAATTTATGCATGAATTTCTATCAGTCAAGCCTGCCAGAGAAAAAATAATGTCTTGCCAGTTACAGTGACCCCCAAGACAAATAGCAGATATGAGCCAGGCCTGGTAGGGCCGGCTTGTCATCAACTTAGCAAGGCCTCGTCTCAAATTAAAACAAAACAAAACAAAACAAAACACTGGAATGTAGCTCAGTGTGAAGCTGCCGGACTTGATCCCAACCACAAGAACAAACAAACAAAACCCAAAACCTCTCTCCAGAGCTTCATCTTCTCTGGTTCCCTCCTCCTAGCTCCTTTGGTGGTGTATTTCTTTAGGAAGAAAATCTTTGCCTAAGAGAGACAGCCAAGGCTATGTCTTGTGGTGTCCTGCAAGGATACAGGTGACCATGGTGAACCTGTGGCCGTACAGAGACCCTCTGGAGCCGGGAAGGCCCTGGCCAGCCCAGGCCCGCCACGTGGGCCCATTACTATGACTTTATTCTGTGCCTCAGAAAAAGAAAGAAAGAAAGAGCCAGAATTTGAGCATCTGTCTTATCTAGAGCAGACATCCTCAAACTTTTCGGTACCAGGGATTGGTTTTGAGGGCTGGGGATGTAACTCCATCCCCTGGACCACAAACAACCAACAAACAAACAAAGACATCAGCACTTCTGCCCCGGAAACAGCAGGAAGCGCAGGCTGCCCTGGAACACAGGAGCTGACGGTGGGGGCCAGAGCTGAGCTGAGCGCCTCCCTCCGTACTGTGAAGGTCAGGACCAGCAACGTCATTAAGGGCATGACGTGGGTGCAAAGACTAATGTCAACAGCCAGCTGATTTTGTAATTTTACCATGAAAACTCATCCAAAACTGTGGTGGGTGGGGGAATTCGACAGGCGAAGCTCTCTGAGCTCAGATGCAGGAGTGAGAAGAATGGGAGATGGAGTGACCTTGGTGACCAGAGGACGCAATCCCAGACACACACAAGACCTTGCGGATGGCCCACAGCCTCCTACCTCCAAGTTGCCTAATTCAACGACAGTTTGAACATCTCTTATATCCCTCTCAACTCGTGTCCGTTCGTTTGTTCATCCAGTTTTCAAGATGGGTTGGATTCAGACAGAGGCTCTACCTAGCCACAGCCCTAGACAAGGAAATAAATCTCTCTGTGCCTAAGTTTGCTCATCTGTATAACGAGAATAATTGCGTGGATCTGATAGGGTCTGTGGGTATTAGATCAAAAACATTTATTGACCCTTCAGCCAATGCTTAATGATTTTAAACTATTTTCTTGTGGTGGTTTCTAATCAGGGATTAAAGGGCAGGATCAAATTGAAAATACAAGACTCAGATTCGTAGGAAAATGTGTGTACCATCATGCTTAGAGAAAGGAATCAGACACAGAAAGTTCAGTACGGCATGGTTCCTAAAATATGAATAATTTAAAAGGCAAAATAAGAGGGAGATGACAGGAAACAGGGAGGGGGACTTTGTGGAGACAAGAGGGGCTCTGGGGACGAGGGGAGGAACGGAACTGAACAGGTGCAGCAGGGGTGTGCACCAAGTCCCCGCATAAGTCACCTACTGTGCAGAGCAAGCATGTACGGACGAGAATAGGCTCATCTGTCTGTACAGACATAGTAAGAGTTAGTTTTCTATGTTAAAACTCAGGGACAAGTCCTCGGGGGCCCTCCCCACCCCTCTCCCTGTGGCTTTAGGATTTTTCTTCCCCGTCTTTTACAAATGTATGGAAATCTTTGTTACCATCTGGTAAGCCTCTTCCTAGTCCCGTGATGGAGGACTATTTCTCTAAGCGACCAGGTGCCACCCCAAGTACATAACCAAGGAGGCAATGCCAACATTGTCCATGCCCAGGAGGCTGGAGAAGAGGGAAGGCTGACCTCGGCGAGCGCCTCCTGTCCCTAGGTCATGATGGGTTTTTCATCTTGGATGTGACCAGCATGGTCATCTTGCCAGTTGCCATGACAACATCAGGATACGGACATAAGACATATCCTCCGACTTGTGGACTAGGCATTGCTTATGCAGGAAACATGTCTGCAGTGGTTTGTATCTGCAGTTGGGTGGGAAGAAGGGATCGTCCTTTCTGCCTGTGAGATTGTAAAGGATTGCCTATTGCAAGCACCTGTGATCCCAGCATTCTAGGAGGTTGAGGCAGGAGGATCACAACTTATTTAGAGCCCAGCTTGAGCAACTATGCAACTTAATGAGAGCCTGTCTAAAATAAAGCATTAGAAAATAGGTTGGAGATGTAGCTGAATATGAAGGCCCTGGGCTTGATCTCCTGTGCCACAGATCATGATACACACACACACACACACACACACACACAAAACAGATTGCCTGTAGGAGAAGGGGAAAAAAATCTTTTCCTCTATCCTTTGAGATTCTGTCATGAGGCCCTGGAAGTTAGACTAACGAGACAGATGACCAAGAGAAAGACAAGCTTACTGACAGGGATCACCTAAACTCATGGGAATGCTCCGTGAAGGGGCCCACACGGGTCATGCCTTAGGCACGTTTTCGTTGCTGGAACACGACACCCACAACATTAGGGAGGAAAGGCCTTTTTTTAGCTCGTAGTTTCAGGAGGTCTCAGCCTGTTAGTGGGCAGCTAGCAGTGGCAGATGGGCTCTGGCGAGGGCCTTGCTGGAAAAACACCAGGGTAGACTGTTGCTAAGGGAGAGGACAGAGTCTGGTGTCTCCCTGCAGTGTGTCCAGAGGCTTTTGGAAGGACTTGAGGAGGGGGAGGTCCCAGCCAACTTCACCATGATGGGGGCCACCTGTGTCTCTGGCGCCTATGCCTTACAATGGGGTCCTTGGCCTCTGACACAGCTGTAGGTATTTATTTATCGGTAGTGCTAGACGTCAAGCCTAGGACTTTCCCACTGAACTATACGCCCAACCCACTTTCATTTTTGTGATTTTCTTGCCTCAGCCTCCAGAGGGCTAAGAGGACAGGCCTGTGCCACTGGGACTATCCAGGCCCTTTTCTTAGCCCTGGAGACCACAGGCGCCTCGATTCCCTTGAAGAAGAAGCTGGTTGCTAGCTCTCTTGCTCTCCCTTTCCAGGGAACACCCATGCTTGGTGCCTGAACCCCCGACCGTGGGGAAGCCACATTGTCAGAAGCACGCTGCTTGCTGCTTCGAGAAGCTGGCACAGGGCCACGTCCACTCGCTGTCATCGTGATGCCTAAGGCCAGCTGGCCACAATCCCTGTCCTTCCTTCCTGGCTCACCCAGCAGCTGCCTCGGCCTTCTGGGCCACCGTGGCGGCTCCTCCAGGACAGCATTACAGCCTCCACCTGCACTTACTGACCAGTGGGTTCTGACTCTGACGCTTGGATTCAGGGTTGTGCTGTTTGGCTGGTGGAACTGGGGACTGAGCCCAGGGCACTCACCCTGAGCTACGTCCCCCAGCTGTTTTGTTTTTTTTTTTTTAATTTGAAGCAGAGTCCTCCCTAAGTTATTAAGTTGTTCAGGCCGGGCTCAAACTTGCGATCCTCCTGACTCAAGCTCCCAGACTACTGGGATTACAGGCCTACACCAGTGGGCTTGGCTGGGGTTTGTTTGTTTGTTTGTTTGTTTGTTTTTAAGTACAACTACAGTTGTATCAGGAAGACTACGACTTGGGGATGGCCAGGGGAATGGGAGACCCACGCACGTGAGCTTCTGTTCCCGTTGAATCTGGGAGCAGCCGATGCTTGCTGTTTAAAAGCGGCTTCATTACCTTCTTTTGTATCTGTCTCCTTGTTGCAGACGGCAAGGTGTTGGCTGATTGCCAGGAGTGAGGAAGGAGAAGCAAGCGGTCCGTCCTCCCGCACCTCCGCCTCCCTGGTTACCTTGAACCACTGGCGCTGAACTCATCAGTCAGCGCTGCCGGCAGCAGACCCTGACCGCGCCCCTGGCTGTGGCCCAAGCATCTCCTGAAAAGAAAATTCCTAGGATCCGAGTGTTTGTCCTCTCACGTATAAGAAAAGAAAGAACAAACAAGCGTGCACAGTCCTTATTAGCATAGTCTTTCCGTGTCCCCGGAGAGGACGCACTGTACAGGAAGCACAGAGTCCGCCAGTTAGGGGAGGATAAGCAGGCAATTTGGAAGAAACTATTCTAAACAAATAATTATCAAAGAACACAGCTTGAAAGAAAATTAAAAGTTAAAATAAAGAGAAGAAACGGAGGAGAGAACTGATGGTCTCGTATCGTAGGTCTCTTGTCCTTCAAGGAAAAAATAAGATTCCAGTTTCTCCCCTGTTGCCACCTATCGTGCACTGGGCACCATAAGTCACCAGCAGCCTGTGGCATCATGCACCCCCTGGTATCCAGGGAGCTGGCAACTGGGGGACACCGACGCTGTCCGTGGGGGATGAACAGTGAGCGATGGGCCGGGCTGCTGTGAGCAAAGTCCCTCGTTGGTAGCAGCTGGAGTTGGCTGATTTCCAGGACTGGGGAAGGCGAGCTCTCCTCCGAGTTAGAAGACTTCCATCCCAGCCTGCGGCACTCAGGCACGTCTGCTCACGGCTCAGAGTCAACTGTAAAGCCCAAGTGAGGCTAGAGCTTTTACTCCCAAGATAAATCCAGGCGGTGTGGAGTAAAAGCACTTGTTATGTTAAACAGACACCCCCACGAGCCAAGAGTGGCACCATCTACTCAAATGAGTTCAAATGTATAGCTACCCGCAAACGGATTATGTAAAATTTAAAAACTTTTGCAAGGCAAAGGAAACAACCAACAGAGCGAAGAGAGAACACACAGAATTGGAAAAAAAATTGCCAGCTACTGCTTAGATGGAGGACTAGTATCTAGAATGCATAAATAACTCAAAACGTTAGACTCCCCTGGGCTAAAAAACTAGCACAGTGGTTAAGGTGCTTGCCTAGCACACACAAAGCCCTGAATTTGATTCCCCAACTCCACATAAAGCTGGATGTGGTGGTACATGCCTGTAATCCCAGCACTTGAGAGGCTGAGGCAGGAGGATTGCCCTGAGTCCAAAGCTAGCCTGGGCTACATGTGAGTTCAGGACTCACTTGTGCTATAGAGCAAGACTCTGTCTCAAAAACAAGCAAATAAAAAAATTCTATTAGACTCCCCCAAATAAAGACCCAACTGAAAAATGGGTCATTGAAATGAATAGATACTTTTCAAAAGAAGGATAGGCACGTGGTCAAATGTGTACATAAAAAAAAGTTCAACACGTCTGGCCATTGGAGAAATGCAAATCAAAACACCTTTGAGAATCCATCTCACTCTAGCTACAATGACTGTTATGGAGAACTCATAAAACAGCAAATGCCGTCCCTGTCCGGTGACACTGGAACCTTCCCTTGGGGTGGGCAGCTGGGTGCACCCAGGACTCCCAGTGGGCAGCCATGGGTTCTAGAAGGCAGACGTTCCTGTAATTTCAGGTTGAAATAAAAGCAATCACGTGGACCCAAAATCTTAGACTTGTTGCTTGTTCATTTGCCTCTGGATGTTACATTTTCCCAACATCACCGAGCTTGTGGAGGCTCAGGCGGCTTGGGTTCTCCTAGGTCACGTCTGATGACGACAATAGCCACGCACATGGAGTGAGCCTCACTTCATGTGGCCTCAAGGACATCGTCCCCTGGCCCCTCAGCCACTCCTGGCTTTCTGCCCTTTACAGGACGATGCTGCTGGGACCCATGAATCCTATAGGTGGCCCGCACTTGGGCCGTGCAAGGGATAACTGAGCCAGTGGCCTGTTGTGAATGTTTGAAAATCTACCATGAGCCACTAGAAAAAGATGTTGGCATTGGTTGAAAGCAAGCCTGCCCGGAAGGGATAACCTCTTACATTAAGCAATGAAGTCTGTTAAATACCAGCTATATGTCAGTCACTGGCACAAACGTGATTGCATGGAATTCTCAGTCTCCCAAGGCAGGTAGTATTTGGTGGAGACTAGGACTTGGAGAGGTCAAGGAGAGTGCACGCGTTCTCCCACGGAGAAGGCGGGGACACCATGGATGGAGTGTGAGCCCTGGTATTGGTGATATGGTGGATAGAGACTGAGCCCTTATGACAGCAGCACTGTAAATGGAGCCTGAGCCCTGGTGCTAATAACACACAATACATCTACCGCCTTGTGCATGACTTTGCTGTGTTAATAGGTTTTTCTGTTCCTACTTCTGCCTTTTTAACAAAGAAGGACTTTATCACAATTACTGTCCAACTATAACGCCAAATAAAAGAAAATACACCACAAAACAGCCCTTGTGTCATTTTCCTAAAACCATTCTTTTTATAACTGTCTTGCTCAGATCAGTATCCAAACAAGATCTACCCCCTGCGTTTGGCTTATACAGCTTTGAAATGTGAAAAATTTTAAACTTGAAAACGTTTTTGAAAAAATAGTTTGAAAAATGTCTAAACCTTCCATTGAAAGGAGAGTCCAATGAACCCCTGTGTACTTTTCAATACGAGCTGACCGAGTCGGCATGTTTTTCTTTAAATCGCTTTTCAACTATAACCATTTCTCTTTCTGGAAGTGCTGTTTGCTTCCAGATCATATTTACTGTGTACTTGGTATTTCTGACTAATGTTTTTGGTGTTCCCTATGTCCCACATTTCCTGCGAGCTGAGAGGTAGACTGGGACAGAGTTTGATTGCAGTAAGGATGTTTCACGAGGAGACAGCCGGCAGGCGAGCGGTGCTCCACCATAGCACTTCCCAGCCAAGTGTCCTCCATGTAGCGTGTCAGGACACACAGAACATGTTTGTGATCGAAACTCAGTGATTGGTGGTGTGACTTGAAGTCACACCAAGGGTTCATAGGTTGGACACTGGGTCCTCAGGGTGGTGATGGAACCTGTAGGAGGTGGGATGCCGTGGGAGACAGTTAGGTCACTGGTCGTACACCCTCAGAAAGAGTTCAGTAGCTCTCATGGGGCCCTGGTTAGCTTTCCAATGTATTGTTGGAAAGAAAGAAAGAAAGAAAGAAAGAAAGAAAGAAAGAAAGAAAGAAAGAAAGGAGAGAGAGAGAGAAAAGGAAACAAGCCTGAGCCCTGGGTCACTGCTGCCTGGTCATGCCACGTGGTCTCTCTTCCTTGCACACAAACCCATCCTGACACCTCCGTGGCTACAGGATGTTATGTCACCAAGGAACTCACGTCACGGGGCACACGCACGGAGCTGCTCCCTCTAGGGCGTTCTGCCTCCACTGTTATGACCTAGCTAACTCGGGTCTTTCCTTTATAAAGCACCCAGTCTCTGGCATTTTGTTTTCACAGCAGAAAGCAGACTCCTGCAGGTGGTATCAAATTGACCCACACATTCCAGAATCTTCTGTCAATTTTTAGCTAGTGGCTTTAGCAGCCATTGCTGTCTGCTGGATTCTTAATTGCTTCTGCTCGATGGTTCCCAAGCTGGCACCTTCTCGGTCCTGCCATCCTGTCTGCGTTCACAGGCTATGTGATGGCTGTTAGGTGTCATTGCTTTAGGAGATGCAGGATAATTTCTTGATTTTTTTTTTTTTTTTTTTTGAGACAGGGTCTTGCTCTGTAGCCCAGGTTGGTCCTGAACTCACTATGGAGCCCAGGCTGGCCTTGGACTCACGGCAATCCTCCTGCCTCAGCTTCCCAAGTGCTGTGATTACAGGTGTGTGCCACCACACCTGGCTTATGTGGTGCTGGGAAATCGAACTCAGGTGCATAGCACTTGATGTAGCCTAGCAAGCGCTTTAACCGCTGAGCCATTCCTCCAGCTCCTTGATTCTGTTTTGTCAGTTTTCAGTATAGTGAATCAATGCCCTTACAACACTGAGTACATTTTTATCTACTGTGTGGGGTTGGGATGAGCAGACAAAGGGGTTGTAGAGGTTTATCATAAACCCAGGAACATTTTTTAATGTATTTGGCCTTCCATAGTAATTTTTAAAAATATACAAACAGCCTCAGCTTTGGCCAATGATGGTCCCTTTGACTGGGCAGCCACATGATTTTAGGGCCACCGAGCCCTTTCAAAGCTGTCCTGCTCCTGGGCACGACAGCGTGCTCTGGCTCAAGGAGTTCTTGTTCCTTCTTATGGGAAATGGCATCTGGTGACTGCCACCCAGGAGCGAGGGGTGTTGGCTGGTATTAAATTATTGCTGTTTCTAAGTCTTGTCAGTAGATGTAAGTAGGAAACATCAAGTTTTTTGAAATGTCGCAATAGACCACAATTTAGTATTTCCAACTCCACGCAGGAATTACAGGATTTCATTCAGATTTTTTGACTTTGTAACATATTTCTATGGCTTACAACCTTATCCTGAAAGTCCTATTTCCTTTCTAATGACAGGGGGGAAATTTATTTGTTTTGTGTTGATTTTCTGTTTTCCTAATAATAACGTGGACCTAGGACCCTAAGACCACTGAATCTAGGAACGATTTCTTGTTACCTCGCTGGCTCTTTTGGTCCTTGGGATAATTTCCACTAGGGATGTGCTGTGAATATACTGGAAATAAACTTATGATTTGTGATTCTCTCTCTCTCCTCTCTCTCTCTCTCTCTCTCTCTCTCTCTCTCTCTCTCTCTCTCTCTCAGTTTGCAGTCTACTTTCAGGGCTTTTTGTGGATACAGAGGATCCAGCCCAAGGCCTGCACACTGAGCTACATACCCAATCCACTTTCCTAGCTTTGAAAACTAGTTTTCCTCTCAACACTCCAGTCCTTTCTGGAGACCCAGTTGGCGGGCAGGACCACACCAGCTCTCCTGGCAGTGATTGGCGCTGGATTCCTTCCTCCTTCGTCTTTTTAGTCATCTGTGCCCCTAGAACAACCCTTCTGAACGTTTTCGCTCTCCACCATCTGAAGTCGTCTTGCTCTTCTGCGGCCTACTTAGAAGCTTGGCACAAGTCGGGGTGGGCCTCTGTGCCGCCCTCTGCCTTCTAGATGAGGACCCCCGGCAGATTTAATTAGCGCCATATTTACCTCTGCTTCTTGCTCATTAATAAAGCTACCACAGCGAAGCGTCCCCCGTGCCCCAACTCCCGAGCCACATGCAGGGGACGAAGGTGAGGAGGAGGCCGTCCGATGACTTGTGCGCTAACTGGCATAATAGTGTGACTTCCGTTCTCCCCCAAAAGTTCCACAGCCTCCTCAGAAGCAGTTGCCGGACCATCATTCGAGTTATTTTCTAAGTGATATTGTCAAAACCAATGAAGTGTTCACCGGATCTTGCTTGAAATCCCCATCACTGCGTCCCCTCGTCCACATCTGCTTGTGGGTCCAGAGCCTCTACAATGACGACTAGGACAGCAATGAGGAGTCTGCAGGGCCGCCGCAGCTGCCTGTCACCGACAGGTCATATCTTGTTGTTCTGCCTAGAAAGGGGACTGCTGGGCATTTGGGTGAACTGCTAATTTTAATTTTGGCTAGTGGAACTCACATCTGAGTGGAGAAATTTCGCAAATGATCCGGTGAAGACCCTGTGGGTTCCACGCTCTGACAGCATTTACCCAAGGCAAAGCGCTCAAGGCTCCCACGTCACTCCTTTTGAGGTGGCTCCCTGATCCTGCCCTACAGGGTCCTGGGACCCTGTCCTCCACTCCTGTGGGCTTATGTACCTGTTGTTTATCCCATTTTCTCATTGGTTTGTGGTAGGAGAACAGTAGGACCTTCGTCTTTTCTACATCGGAAAAATCCTTAAGCCTCGAAAGCAAATGAAGAAATCAATGAATTTCCCTGGTTCAACTTAGCTGTGAAGGAGGCTTAATTATTTCTTTTAACAGATAAGAAAACTAGCATCCAGTTGGGCTCAATGGCCCAAGTTCCCGCAGCTAGACAGACCTGGGCAGGGCAAGGCTTCCGCAGTTAAATCCGGGTCCCTTTCCACTGCTGTGAGGCTATGTCCACATGGACAATCCCACCTTCTCCCTTAAAAGAAAAGAAAAAAAACCTCACACATCAACACAAAACAGAATGGTGCTCAGACTGCAGATCTCAGCCCTTGCCTGAGTCCCAAGTCCTGGTGGTTCATCCCAGGCTTTTTTTGTTAATGGTACAGGGGGTGGAAGCCAGGGCCTTCACGCTGATCTACAATCCCAACCCATTTTTAGACTTGATTTTGAGACAAGGGCTGGCTAAGTTGTTCAGTTGCCCAGGTTGGGTGGAACTTGCAGTCTCCTGCTTCAGACTCTCAGAACACTAGGCTTACGGGCCTGCACCACCCAACCCAGCTCCTAGGAAACTTCTATGGCCCAGTATGCTGTGCCCTCTAGGAAGGGCACCACAGTTAAGCCAGCGGCCAGAAGTATAAACAAATCTGTGCACACACTGCCCACATCTTCAGATCCTTTGCGATTGTCCCAAGCCTCGGCTCCTGGGTGGGTCACAGCCACCAGGACTCCTTCCTTGACCCGAACCTGCACCACCGCCCCCGCCCCCTCGTTGCTCACCTAAGAAACAAGCAGAGAGAGAGAGGCTGGGCCAGAGGCTGAGGGAGTCCTGGATTCGAAATGAGATTCAGGTTAGCTGGCAGGTGAGCGCCTGGCTGCTTTTGACCCACTTGGCTCCTGGTAGTCTGTGCGTTAACAAGGGCAGCAGTTACCCAGGCTTGTGTGTTTCAGAAAACGAGTAGGAAAGGGTTCCCATAGCAACGAGAGGGTGCCCTCCAAGCCCGATACTCCGGCGGGATCTCAGGGTGCAGTAGCTGAGTTCTTGCTTTTCAGACCAACATTCTCCAGGTCGATTGCCCAGCAGGTGCAGCCGGACCCTCAAGGCTGCCACTCCGAGCTTTCCCAAGGACCCTGAGGAGTCACAGAGGCATGACACGCTCACCTTTCCGCCCCAGCCTCTGCCTTCTACTCACTTCCAGTTAGTTTACCAGCTATTTTCAGAGGTTGGCATCCGGGCCTTCCATCCGGGCTGCTACCCTTCCATTCTTCTTTCTGTGGCTGAGCCGTGGAGAATCACCACCCAGAGCTGTGTGGGTTAGCAAGCCCTCGTGTGCCAAGACCTGGCAAGGGAGGGAAGGCCGCTGGGGTCTCACCAGCTGTGTAACAGTGAACAAATAGATTCCTCAATCTCTGAGTTCTGGCTTCCTCGTTGCTAAGTTAGGATTTGTACATTATGGGATGAATGGAGACAGCACCTAGCACATTCCCTGGGCAATGGCGGCTCTACAGAAACACCGCCCTCCTCCACCTGCTCCCTCCTCCTATGATCACCTTCCCCAGGGATGGGCGTGCTGGGGATAGGGATGAAGGCAGGTGGAGGAGAAAAGGGACTGAGGTGGCCACAGGACATTCTCTGGGGTAGGCTGTGGAGTGTGCGTTAGGTAGAATCTAGCCAAAAATAAAAACAAAGACAAAAACACAGCCCACCCAACAAAACAACCACCAGAGACCCACAGCCGTGTTCTGGGATATTTGATTGAAATCTTCCAACTTAAAAAAAATCTGAACCACGTACATTTCTGGTCAATTGCTATCATCTAAAATCACATTTTGCTTGTGAATTTCACCAGAACTGTGCACATGAGACTTGGGATCCTGGGGGACCTGGGATGCTGGGTGAGGCAGGCCAAGGAGGGGTGAAGGCAGCCTTGTCCCCCCTCTGCCAGTCCTCTACATGGGGTTTTACAAACAACACACTTTTTTTCAGCAAGACTGAAAAAACTGGCTTGTGCGTGAGGGCTAATATTTCACTTCTTAATTCTGCAACGTGTGCCCCTCTGACCACAGACTCGAGAAAGCTTTTAAAGATTTAGTCAATACCACATCACCTCCCGAAAAAGCCACAGCAACATGGTGGCCCGCGGATTACTCTTCTATACCCAGACTCCTCCGGCTCCCAGCAGATCGTGCCCAAAACCTAGTAGTAGGAGACAGTAGACGAGATAAACAACCCAATAAGCTGTGTGTGAGCTAACAAAGTCACTGTAATAAACAGTCCCAGAATGCACCAAATTTCAGTATTAGAAAAATGGGACTGCTGGGCACTGGAAAGGCACAGCCTCACTCAGGTTGGCTCTTCTCAGAGGAAGGACTGAGGTCCCTGTGAGAGTCCCGTATAACCACTGGCCACATCTGGTTGGTTCTCCAGCGAGGAGGACAGACAGAGATGAAGATCCTTCTTAGTCATAGTCTCATTGCGGGGACGCAATACCCAAGCTCCACACGCAGAGGGAGGAAAGGCTGACTTTTATGAGCTTACAGTCCATTCCTGGGCAGCTGGCAGTGGTGGAAGGGCCTGAAGGAAGCTCTCGCCAGAGAGAAGCTGGTCACCTCATGGCAAGACAGAAAGCCTGGAGAGCCAGGAAGGGCGGAGCTAGCATCTACCCTCCCAGTCATGTCCCTGTGATCCACTCCTTCCAGGTCATGTCCTTGCGATCTGACCCTTCTGACCCTGCCCCACCTCTTATGGTTGGGGAAGTCAGTGGGCTAACTGCCATGATGGAATAACCTTCCACATGTGGGGATCTGTGGGATATTCCAGATTCAGACCACACCGAGAAGATCCCCATAGAGAAACTGAGGAGGATGCCAAGATGGCTTGTTGCCTAGCAACCACACCTGGGCCTGGCAGATATTGTGAGGGAGGACAGCCAATTCTGGAAAGCCTGGGGCTGTGT
The DNA here is from genome assembly GCA_004027205.1 of Ctenodactylus gundi. Lineage (NCBI taxonomy): Eukaryota > Metazoa > Chordata > Mammalia > Rodentia > Ctenodactylidae > Ctenodactylus > Ctenodactylus gundi. The sequence goes on from PVKB01001485.1 coordinate 137,598, forward strand.
CTGAGGGAACTCTTGACCCCAAGCTAAGCCACTTCTGTGTGCCCTGCACAGGTTGCCTTTAATATTCAGGGATGGAGCTCCGAAGAGTTACCACTCGACTGGGTTCACCTCAAGCATCCTGCCAAGGACCATTTGGATATGTGTGACATCATTCATGAGCCATACGGAACTGTCAACTGAGAAATTAGCCTGCTGTATCTGGTAGCACATTTCACAGACAGCCCCGCCCCCAGTGTGCTGGTTGCCTTGACCAGGTCAGATGCTTCCACCCTGGCCTAGATGTCAATCTATCATTCCTTCGCTGATTCAACAAGTGCTACGTGCAGGTGATGGGCAGCGTCATCACAGGCCAGTGGCGGCAAAGACCATCAGTGAGGTGTCTGGAGGTCACCAGGCTTGTTTTAGTGACACAGAAATGACTATCAGTAGGAAGACATGTCTATGGTTACAGATCCCCGGAAATGCAGGGCAAGTGTGGGGTCTCCTGCGAAACAGACAGGGTGTTAGAGGAGCCCAGGCAGGAGCCTCCCCCGAAGACTCCTCAGGAAGGAAAAGGGGAGCCAGGGGGACAGGCTCAGGCTGGTTCCTTTGAGTCACTATACCAGGCTCTGGGAGGGAGGTAGGGTTAGGACCAGGGCTCAAAGAGCCTGACAAGCAGGGGGCTGATGGCACAGAGCTCTGGACTGGCTACCTTGCAGATTAAAGATGTGTGAGCCAGGCCTGGTGGCACAGGCTGGTAATCTCAGCACTCTGGGAGGCTGAGCCAGGAGGATCAGCCTTGTCCCTCAGTGAGACTTCAGTATCTCAAAATCAAAAATAAAAATGGGCTGGTTATGTCACTCAGTGTGAGGGCCCTGGGCTCGATCCCACACACAAATGTGCTCACTGGTGCCTGGTTTAGCTTATCTCTAGGCATGGCCCAGCTCTGGGCAGGGCTGTCTCTCTGGGGACTGCAAGGAGTCAGATAGCCAAGGGTCACATAGTAGTCAGGGTCACATAGTGACAGGGTTGTGACCCAAGGAAGGCCTTCAGGTGCATTTTTTTCCTGTGAAGGAAAAATCCAGTGTCCTTGAGTTCTCCTCTGGGGCAGGTAGAGGGACCTAAGGCTACCCTGCAAGGCCATCGGCCACCACACTCCTCTCAGGAAAATCTAACGACGCACAGCTGCTGTTAGGAATCTACAATATGTCAAAGAGCAATTGTCCCTTGTGGCCAGCTGGGCCGGTACGTGAGCAAGCATGCCCTGAGCCCAGCACAGAGAGTGGACGCGTTGGGGCCAAAAATCAAAGACGATCAAGATGGTTTTTTTAAAAAGTCCAAAAAGGTGAACTTTGCATTTACAGATCCCTTCCCTCAAAAAAGAAAGAAAAAGGATGTAAACAAGGATAATTCATGCAAACCGTAAGCCCAACAGAAGTGCTGGGACAGTAGTAGTACTGCCAAGCAAGGCGGGCCTCAGGACCGGCATGCAGCAGGAAATAAAGAGAAATAATTTATGAAGAATAAAAGAACAACCGTAAAAGACATAACAACCCCAAATGGCACTTACCTAACATAATGGCTTAAACACACATGAAGTAAAAAGGGGACGGGGACTGAAGACAGACATTGAGATCATTTCATAATCGTAGCTGTAGATTTTAATGTTCTTCTCTCACTAAGACAAGATTTCACTAAATCGCCCAGGCTGGAATTGAACTCAAGATCCTCCTACCTCACAGAGTGCTGAGATTACAGGCCTGGCTCCAAAATGCATATTTTCTGAAACGTACTTGAAACCTTCAACGAAACACATCAAGCCCTGGATCATAAAAGTAAGCCAATAAAGTTGATAGAAAAGAGCATTTTCTGTCACAAAAGAATGAATTAGAAACGAATAACAGTAGGCTGTCTAGAAAATCACCTCCAAATACTTGAAAATTAAGCAGCGTGATTCTAAGGAATTTTCTATTTTTCTTGGACCAATGTATATATCAGAAGAAAGGGGAGACAGTTCTCCAAAGAGGATACAGTCAACCCACGGGGTCCCAGATTCAGAGCTCATTCTCTCCTTCTGCCTGGCCTCAGCTACCTTCTCTGCACGTGAATGGGGATGTTGGGAACTCCAGCAACAATAAACTGAGGACAGTTAGCACCTACCCTAGTAGAAGAAGCCTGTGCCACCAGAACAGAAGGATTCCATACAAAAGCATTGAACGGTATCTTTTTAAAACCTACAAATGGCTTATGAAAAAGGCTCAGTGTTCCTGTATTTGGAGAGAAAGAATTGAAGACGCAGAGATAATTTTATGACATAAAGATGTTGTGGTTTTTTTAGGAGGGGACTGGACCTTGAGTCCAGGGCCTTCACCCTGAGCTACATCCTCAGGTCTTTTTTATTTTTGATTTGAAACAGAGTCTTACTAAGTCGCTATGTTGCCAGAATGGCAATCCTTCTGCCTCAGCCTCCCAGAGTGCTGGGATGACAGATCTGCAGATCTGCAGCACTGGGCCCAGCCACTGCAGGGCAGCAGACGAGGTGACAATGACCAAAAACTGATGCATTCTTCCAGGGAGCGTGGGAAGAGGAGAGTCCTTTCACACCAGAGGGTGAGGGTGGTGGAAAGCTGGCCCGGGCTGCACCGCTCTGCCTTTCTCGGAGGCTTCCCCTTTATTATATTATCTTTAAGGATTTCCTGTGCTTCGGGGTCATTTTTCCCCTCAGAGTATAAGCAAATTCTTGGTTAAAAACCCAACTTAAAGCAATGCCTGATAATCCTCTGGAGCAGCAAAGCCGAAAGTGCCAGCTGGACTGAACCCAGTCTAGGGTGGAACTGCGGGCACCGCCTGTGGCGTAGGTAGCCAAAGCCTGGGCAAGATTGGGAGAAAACAGAAACGCTTGGGGTCTGGAAGCATCCCAGGGCATGGCAGGGCAGGGCTCTTCCGTGTCTGATTCTGATGGCTTAAATCAGTGGCCCCTTCCTCCGCCCTCCATACCCAAGATGCCTCCTGTTACGAGGAGGTAATGCACCCACACACATGTGCATGAGTGAGCACACTCGCACACACAGACACTGCACACACACACTATACCATGGGCTTGCACACATCCACACACCCCTCCGTGGTACCATGCACAATGTACATACATCCTCATCCACACAGCCCTGGACAACACAGTTACCCCTCAGGACAGCATCCAGCCTACAAGCAGCCATGGTCACACAAGCTGTGTGTTGCACATGCCTGCCAACTCTGGAGGGCCTTTGGGTCCTCATTCACCCCAGTCTCAAAACTGTAAGAGCGAGCACCTCACTTGGGCTCATAAGGGTGAGCTGGGCCAGGGTGAGCTGCCAAACCCAGGGACTCCAGCCTCTTGGGCATTAGGGACAAGATTCAGAGAAACATTTTTTTTCCCATGAGGCAGTGGAGAGGATGGTTTAGGGATGAATCGGGCACATTTTAAGCTGTATTTGCAGCTGCTCCCCAACACTAATGTCACCACCTCAGCTCCACCTCAGGTCATCAGATTCACTCAAGGAGCGTGTGACTTAGGTTCCTCACGTGTGCAGTTCACAGTAGGGTTCGTGCTCCTAGGAGGATCTGATTCTGCTGCTGACCTGACAGGAGGCGGAGCTCGGGCCAAGGTGGGAGCCACAGCATGTGGCTATAGGGACAGATAAAGCTTTGCTCCCTCCCTGCTCACCTCTGGCTGTGCAGCCCCTTCCTGGGTATCCCTGGGCTAGACCAGCTCAAATTCTGTTTCACCTCAACTTAAAGCATCTCTAGGAAGCTTCAGGCTACTGCAAATGCCTGAGGGCCATCCTGTGCAACCGCAAGCCACACGTTGTTTTCTCGAATAGCTGTGGTGCTCATGGAACAAAAATGAAACAACAGCTCATGGACTAGGGATGGGACAGTGTGCCCTCTCTCTCTCTCTCTCTCTCTCTCTCTCTCTCTCTCTCTCTCTCTCTCTCAAAACCCCCTGAACTTGTGTTAAGTGCCAATTTGATGCCACTTGTCTGCATACAGTACTAGAATGGAGAGGAGTGGACCTTGAGACAAGTGGCATCAGCACAAATTTTACAGCTAGAAAAATCACTTTTTGTACAAGACTTAGTCCTGAATTCCCAGTAGCATCCTACTGGCATGCCTCAAAGGTCACCATCCATATAAAAATATTTAAAATATAAAATAGAATATTAAAATGTGTTTGCTGGGTATTAATTTGCCATAATATTTGAAATAAAACTAAGGCTATGGGGAAAAATACTCAAGCACTGAATTCAACATACAGGGTGTCCCCCAAATTTGCCATACAAAAGGAAATGAACAGACTTTGGAGACATTCTATTTTGTGGCTTTAAAACTAAATCCACCTGTGTCGTAGCTAAGATGTGGTTCAGCTGCCAAGTGACAAAAATTCAAAGTAATGATGACTTAAAGAAAACAGGAGAGAAGGAAGAATTCGCTTTCATGTATGTTTCATGTATGCACAGGTTGTTTGGGGCTGCAAAGATGGGCCACACCATTAGTATGTGACTTGCACTTTGGGGTCCCTGGTGGCTGCATCTGGCCATCACGCTGTCACTTAGCCAGCAAGAAGCAGGAGGTGAGGTGGAAGGACACGTCCGGGCCTCGCCAGGACTCTCCCGGGGAGCTGAGATGAGGCCCACACTCACCTCACTCAGTAGAACCAGCGCCATGGCCACACCCAGCGGCCGGGAGACTGCAGGTAGGACAGTGATTCTAGATGGCCACGTTCCAGCCCCAAATCAAGAATACTACAGAAACAGGAGTGGCCAGGGAGAAGCCCGCGCCCAGTGATCCCTGCTGGCTCCCTGCCCTGCCGCAAGCACGATGCCCCCTCCCAAGCCGCCCGAACCTGGGCGCTGCTTTTGTTCTCCTTTCCGCACGTGTGTTTCGATGACTGTGTGTGTATAAGTGTCCTTCTTTTTCTCAAAAGCTCAAGAGAGAAATCTCGTTCAATTCTACCTGATAAAAGAAGCACCTTCCACAATCCCTCAAACCAGTAATTCTTGCTTGGTGTGCCCTTCAGTTGGGGGACAGGAAGACAATACCACACCCCACAAAGAGCTGAGGGGAGGATGGGACAAGATCCAGAGGAAGGGTGAAAGGACCCCCTGGGGGGCGGGGAGGGGAGTCGAGTGGGGAGGAGGGGAGGGGAATACAAATCTGTCCAGGCGTCTGCCTCATCTCCAGCTCAGCCTTCAAGTGCCATCCAAGGGAGAGGTGAGCTCATGTTATTTTGGGAAAATTATTTGATGGATTCCGTTGTTATGATATTTAGGGCTTTATTCCCCAGGCAACTTGTCCTAGGATTTAGAATCCTTCTCAAAAGATCAGAGATTGCATTTCAGATCAGTATCCAGAGTGGGGAGTTATTGCCACTGCAACTCAGAAAATGTCACCCCTGCTGCTCCCCCATGACAGGCCCGGCTTCGCTCACTGGCACCCAGGTGAGTGTCGCCCAGGAGAGTCGCAGGGAAGCACTTGCCTCGGCAGACCCTCTCTCGCCACCGTCTCCCTAAAGATCAGCTCACATCAGCCCCGCTCAGCACCCTCCTGTGGGTCCCTGCTTCCTCTTGCTCCACACCCCAACTCCTCTGCAAGTTTGGGACCTTCCATAGCCTGCCTTTGCCCCCACTGAAGTCCCCTCCCCATGGCAGGCTGCGCCAAAGCCAGTGACACGTCAGGTTCCCTTTCCAGTGTGAAAAGCCTTTTTAAAGATATAAGACCAAGCAGGGTGTGGTGGCACATGCCTATAATCCCAGCAAGCTGGGAGGCTGAGGTGGGAGGATCACAATTTCAAGCTCAGATTAGGCCACTTAGCAATGAGGCAAGACCTTGCTTCAAAAAAAAAAAAAAAAAAAAAAAAAAAAAAAAAAAAAAAAAAAAAGAAAGAAAAGAAAAAGTGGGGAGGATGGTGGTGTGGCTGGAGATGTAGCTCAGTGTGAAGGCCCTGGGTTCAATCCCCAGCACCGAAAGAAAAACAAAGCGAGGCTTCCTTCTGCGCTGCTGACACGTGAGTATATTTAACCCTGAGCCCCGGTTTCCTTGAGCACTAATTGGGAATAAAGAAGTGGTCAGACTGAAGAAAACTGAATGAAATCATGCACGTAGAGTGCCCACCGCCAGGCCCTGTTCCTGGCAAGAGACTCGCTAAATTTAACTTTCTGGTCCCCACCCCATCCCCTTATGTAATTTTCTGTGTCGCTCCACGTTTTCAGGGAGCTGTGCTCCGCTCAGATGACCCCTGCCCAGGGCCAAGCAGGAATGCTGAGCTGAGCTGCAGACCCTATCGGATTCCCTCACAACTGGGTTCCAGTCCCAATGCTCCTTGCAGAGTTCTGAACCAGGGTTCCCAGCTGTGCCCAAACTGTCACCCCGAATGTGGCCTTCGTGGGCTGGCACCCCCCAGACATTGGGCAGAGGGCTGCTCGAACCCTTGCTCTTCTCAGATCTCTGTCCTGTCTCTTCTCCAAGAAATGCCAGGAAGACCCTCCTCTGACACCATGACTGTGCCTTTCTGCAGCCAGAAACCACAGGACTCCTTTTCCTTAAGAATCATCTCCGTAGCATGCCGTTCACCAGGATTGCAGAAGCTAAAGGTAAAAACAAAAAAAAAAAGAAAGAAAGAAAGAAAGAAAATGGGAAAAAATTACTCAAGTTTGCTGCACACAAGTCACCCTAGACTTCATCAACTCTGTGAGAACATTAAGTCCTAATAGAGAAGCAACGCATAGATAATTTCATAGGGGACAATCCAAATTGTCCTAGAAAAGCTGTCCAATGTACCGGTGATGAAGCAGAGAGAACTTTCTTGAAGAAGGTGCCACTTAAACCTATTGGATTAAAATAATGTTTTGAAATGATAAAGCCATGTGCTATGGAAGCTGCCAAGAAATGGTGGACTGGCAAAGTGCTGCCGGCAGCAAAAATTGTTACAACCATTTGAAAAGCAATCCGGCAACGTGTCTCTGCCCTTGGCTGACAACTCAAGATAATCACACAGCGTAAAACTAGTTCCACGAATGAAAGTTGTCTTTGTAAAGTTACCGTGATGGCGAACACAGCAGCAACCTCCGTGTCTAACGGCAAAGGGGGGAAATTCTGTCCTGCCCCATGTGACGCTGGACAGCCATCAGTCGATAACTAAAGATCCTCCCATTTGCCAGCTGTCTGTACTATCCCGTCCTTATGCAAAACTGCACAAGGAACCTGCCCCTTGGTTTCCTGGTTCCCCACTCTGTGGCCCAGTCTGCACATCTCTGCCCTTTCTCTAGGTCACCAGGTCACCTTCCCACCTGCCTTCCAGACCCTCCAGGTCGCTAGCTCCCACCAACTCCCTCCCTCACGTGGCAACTGACCCTCCCCTAACTCCATGTGGCCTCTTTACTGTTCCTAGTCTTGGAGTCCGCTGGAAAGGAAAGGCTCAAAGCTCCCCCTTAAGCCCACCTCTCTATTCTGCTACAGCAGACCCGTCGTTGCCCTTAGGTTGAGACCGTTGTGGTTTGGGTCTGGACTGTCCCCTCAAAACCTCATGCTTGGAAGGTGACTCGATTGCAGGAGTTAACCCATTGATTTTCCTGCGCTGTAAGAGGTGGGGCCTGGTGGGCAGGGAATGATCACTAGGACTTGACCCGGAAGGGGTGGATCACTGGGGCGTGACCTGGAAGGACATACACCAGGTCCGCCTTTCCTTACCCTTCCAGCTTCCTGTCTTTCCGTGCCATGAACATCTCTCCAACGAGGCCTCTGCCGCCTGGTTCCCCCATTGCCAGCTGCCCGTAGATGGCCTGAGACCCTCTGAAACCGTGAGCTTTGAAACAAACCTTTCCTCCCTTAAGTTGTGGGTGTTCATTGTTGCGTCCCAGCCACAAACAAGCAACCGAAGCAGTGCCACGGGGCAGGAGTCCCACCCTCGGACACCCCCCGCTCACCTCTGTCTGTCTTCCCTTCATTCCTGGGTCTTCAGGGAAGTCACCAATGACGTCCTAGTTGCAGAGCTCAATAAACCCTTCCCCATCCTTGACTGCCTGCATCTGACCTCTCAGGGAAGAGGGGAAGCTTTGCCTCCCAGGATTTCTCCTTCGGGTTCCACTCCTTACTCTGACGGAGCTGGGCTTCCCAGGAGTCCCACCTTCCTGTTGGCTCTGCTCACTTTCTCTTTGACCCCCTTTCCCTCCCTCTGTCCTGTGGTGACTGGGCTCCCTTCCCTCCCTTGCGGTGGCCCAGGTACCAGCAGAGCACCTGCCGGCTAGAGGCCCTAGAGGCCGTGACTAATTCTCTTGCCCAGGCCCACGCCCATTAATGGGGTCAGTCGAAGGGGGTTCAGATTGTGGCTACCTCTCATCCCTTTTTTTTTTTTAATTCAAGGTGTAGAAAGGGTCTTTATTTGGAAGCAAAGGACACAGGGTAAATAGCTCCCACTCTTTGGGAGGGGGTCCTGAGTGGAATTGTGCCCTTCCTACTTCCTCATCAGGGACACAAATATCCCCTTGTAGTCCTTGGTTTTCTCTAACTAGGGATTACATGGAACCTGTCTCCTAATGCACCTACTAGGGGTACACACTCACTGAGTGGCAGCCATGGTGATCGTTGGTAATATTTGTATGTTACCCCTGCTGCTGGCATTATACCCTAGTGTAGACCTGCAGGCAGCCCTGTGCCCAACATGCCACAGAGGACTCTGCCCACCTGTTCTTTCTCCAACTCAGTACCCCCAAGATCACCTCAGCGTCTGCCCTTCCCAAGCCCTCGGATCCTCCCTGAGGGCTGGGAGGCACCAGGTGTCCTCAAAGGCCTCGGTTTTTTTGTTTGTATTTATGGTCTTGTGTCCAAAAATGTTCCATGCAATACTCCATGTGAGATCCCCCAGCTCACCACGCAGCCACCAGAATGCTGACACACCAGCATGGTAAATACTGAAAGCCCGACAGCCTCGAGGAGGGAGGACAGAAGGACAGAAGGAACGGGATCCCAAGACCTGTTCTGGATTCCATGTAAGGTGTAATCCCCGGGATTTTATAAGCTACCTTCTGGTCTCTCAGAGCAACTAGGGCTGCTTTATTATAACATATAAACTACCTGTCCAATCCATCAGCCTGTCATTACGCCTTTGTAATCCTTTCTTTTTCCCCCTTCGGGACTAGGGATTGAACCCAGGGGTGCTGTACCACGGAGCTACCTCCCCAACTCCTTTTAGTTATTTACTTTTACTTTTGAGACACGACCTAAGTTGTCCGAGTTGCAGCTGGGATTATAGGCACACACCGCTGCACCCAGCCATAATCGTTTCTAAAAAAGTAAATCACATGACAGCGTCCTAACAGCTTTGCTGACTTCACCTGTGTCCACCCGCTACCCATTCTCCATACGGCTGTTGGTGTGACCTTCAGAAATCGTTAAGAAGAATCCAAATCCAATTCTATCAATCACTTACTTCTGTTTAAGAAAATGTCACTGAGCTCCTCACTATCTTTAAGATCAAGTTGAACTTCTCCCTGGCATGAGGCCCTACAGGAGTTGGCCCCACCCACCCTCCTGGTCTGGCACTGCTTCTGCCCTTTTATTTTGGCTGCCATCAGAATGTCACCCATAGTGCCAGTGACCTCTGCCAGGCTCTTCCCACTTCCTGCCTTGACCATGCCGCTTCCTCCTGGGTGACTTCCTGTCTCCCTTGGCCAGGCGACGGTTGGCCTTCAAGATTTAGCTTGGCCATCGTGTCTCCTGAGAAGCCTTCTCTGAATTCTCAAGGCTGGGGTGACAGACTTCTGAATGTCACGGCATCCTGGAGTCATGTCGTATATCATGCTGCTCTCCCTGAGTCTGTTTTCTCTGAGAAGAAGCGCATGTCCTGGCATCTTTAGTGCCTAGTAGAAGATTAAACACAGTCGATGTGCAATAAAACATTTATTGAGTGAATAAAGGAGCAGGAAGACGCTATTACAGCGCAACACAGGAAAATATTAACATGATGTGCATTGTAACTAAGTGAAGGCTTACGTCGTATACTGTGTATCACCAGTACACTGTACGCTCTGTAGGTGTCATACATAAAATACACATACGTGTGGGTAATTCTGAGGTAGCTGCTTGTAGACGCTGGCTCAGCACCCATGCCAATAGGAAGAGGAGGGGTGGGAATCGGCCATCTCCAGAGGGTCACGGTGGGGGCTGCAGCGGGGAGTGATCCTGGTCAGCTGATGGGAATGTTGGTGAGGTGATTTGCTTTCAAGTTCTTTTCCATATGAGCAGTGATGCTCACCTAGACGATGCCACTCATAGTCACCTCGGAGTCGTAGAATTCTGTGGCTGCTGTCATATTGAATCAGTGTACCCGCAGCAAATCCCCTTGAGCTCCTGAGTCCACGTGCATTTGCGCACCGCAACTGTTGTTTGCTTTGCTTCCCCACGAGAGTGTCGCTGTCCGGCACATGATGAGTTTATCTAATGAAGCCGGTACAGAGAGATCCACGTCTGGCCTTGCTTGGTGTCCTAGTCTGAGGTAGCTGCTCTTCCCGTACCCAGCAGGAGCGCTGGGTTCCGTGGGGTGGGCAGCCTGCAGGCTGGCAGAGAAGAGAAACCTTTTTTCTTTTCGTTCTCCCTCCTTCCCTCCTTCCCTCCCTTTATTCCTTCCTTCCTTCCTTCTTTTTTTCCAGTACTGGGAGTTTATCCCAGGGCTGTTGCATTGAGCTATATTCCCAGTCTGTTTTTCTATTTTAATTTTGAGACAGGGTCTCACTAAGTTGCCTGGGTTGGGCTCAAACTTGCGACCCCTCTGCCTCAGCCTCCCGAGTGCTGGAATCACAGGCCTGTGCCACAGGGCGCAGCTGAGAATCTTTCCCTGAAAGCCCCATTCCCTGGGCCCTGGCTCACCTGTGCCTTAGGGATAGTTAGAGGAGCAGAGACTACGGCTGAGATGGCGGGGAGCACCTGCCGGGTGCACAGGGACCCCCCGAGGCATGAGGCCCGTGGGCTGGGGGCACAGAGGGCTCCCGTGGTGCTGCTGCTGTCCCCTTTGCGTTGCTCATCAGGCCTCACCTGTGCTCCGGGCGGGTCAGAAAGAAGGAGCGGCAGTTACCTGCACCTGCTCCTGCACCTGGGCGGGGGCGGGGGAGCCAGGGCCCTGCAGGGAGGAAAGGGTGCCTGCTGTGCTTCCCACCCACACCCAGGGCCTGCGTGGCCCTGGCACCCAGCCAGCCTTCAGCCACAGTGCTGCACAAAATGAACCCGTGGAGGCCCAAGGCTCCTGCTGGCGTTCTGCACGCTGCTGCGTCTCTCTGAGCCTCAGCTGCCTCGTGCAGAAAGGCGAAGACCCCCGACTCTGCGCACTGCTCCAGGACTCGGCTGCCGTGGCAGCACGAACCACTGAACTGCACTTTGGAAACGCCTGGTGTGGAGGGGTTGAAGCCTCTGGAGGGTTTTGGCTTTTTAATCCACCCACAGAACCGACGCTCTAGAACCTTCTCCTGCTCAGTGGAGTCCAGAGGCTGAGTTGTCACACTATGCATTTCTTCATGAAATACAATAATGTGATTTTTACTTCTGAAAAAAAGAAGCATGCTCTTAAATGCTGTTGTCTTCCTGATCGATCTGTCTCTCTCACATACACACACACAGAAATGTCACGCATAAACTGATTTAACCCAAATCACCTCCCCATGCAGTGCTCTGCACCCTGTGACTGTGTGCTGCTAACACCAGTGCTGTCCCACTCATATCACCTGGGTGGAATCCTAGGTGATGCTGACCGCCCAAGAGGACAGCCCTTGGGAGAGAAACCTGCCCACTAGGTGTGACAAGTAACATCCTGTGTGCTTGGACAGGCTGAGGAGGGCGTCTCCTGACATGACCACACACCACTGGTGTCTGAGGAAGAGAGGAAACCTGGGGGACAGATAGAAGTGGGCATGGGAGGGGGAGGAGTGATTTTGAATAGACTGTGTCTCACAGCACATGTCCCCAAAAGATTACACTCCCTCCCACATGCTGGACAATGTCATGTATCCAGTGGCCCAGCAGTCAATAGTACACAGCCTCATGGACTTTACCAAGCACCTGCTGTACCCAGAATTATCAGCGTGACTACCTGTGCAACCCAGGTAGATGGAGACTGCCTGGTGAGAGCTGTACTGGTCATCTCTAAGAACCAAGGGAAGAGAGAGAGAGAGAGAGAGAGAGAGAGAGAGAGAGAGAGAGAGAGAGAGAGAGAGAGAGCAGATCTTCCCAACTTAGTGCTGTAAGGGTCTCAGCAGGTTGGCTGATCATGTTCCAGTTCTGCAAAACAGAACCGATCTGCAAAGACCTGGGCCAGGAGAGGGCACACCTGGGAAGGGCAGGAGCTCAGCGCAAACGAAGGGGCAGATGCATAGACCCTACAACGGAGTCAGGGGCCTGGGGCAAGTGGGTGAGGACTGGCTTTACCTTTCCCTGGTGGAAGTGTTAGGTTCACCTGGGCCAAAACGACCAAGAGGCGGCTTCCTCTGGGGACAGAAAAGGGCCTGTGTGAGTACAGGCAGTGGAGGTCTGCTAAGGGCCTAAGGGAATCACAGGAGCCACTGGAGGCTGACTTGCTCACATTCCTTTATTGGGCATATTCTGAACCGCAGGCGACAGGGGTTTCCCTGAGGGGAGCGGAGGTGCTCTCGCCTGGCTCTAGGGTTGGAATACACTGCCCGGGCATCTCTCCAGGGCAAATAAATCAGAGCCTCCAGGTGAGGTGTGTAGATGGCAAGGTGCAGATGGCTTCCTAGTGTGCAGCGGGGTTGAGAACCGTGGCGAGAGGCTGAGACAGGAAAGACACCAAAGAGAGTTCAAGATAGATCATGGCCAGGTGATGATGCCCGGGATGAGCTCAGCCGAGAAAGACTGCCTGTGCACAGGCCTGGACAGCGCCTGGTAGAGCAACCGAGGCAGCTGAGGACTGGGTGTGCTTGTCGCTAGGCTGGTCGCAGAGTTTATCTGTAGCTACCAGTCAGAAATGAACTTTGCAGACCCCCAAACAAAATCAGGACAGGATAAGGCAGTGGATGCATAACTCGCTGAGCTGTGTGCTTCAGGCAAGGATCAAGAATTCACAGAACACAAATCGACTCAAGGCAGCTCAAAAGGAGGAAGGCTGGTGTCTGTGACATAGAGACATTTTAAGGTGTGTAGGGGTCAGATTTCCAGGAACCAGCCCCCGCCTCCCATCACACACGCATCTGGTCGACCTCGTCTCCCCCCCACCCCACTCCCACACACACCTGCTTCATTCCTCTATCCCAATTCATTTTCCCCAACTGTGCCCTTTACCTGAGGCCAGAAGGAGAGCTCAGCCCTGACTCGCCCTGTCAGATCCCAAGTGCTACACCAGTACATGTCACACTGCCTCTTGGTTCAATGGCTCAAGACAGGAATATGGCGGCTAGGCAGCTCAGGATGCTGATCTTGCCAACCTTGGTCAGAAGCCACTGGCCTCTGAAAAGTGAGGCTGGGGTGGACAATGCCACGGCGGCACGCTCTTGGGGGCCTGTGAAGGGCTGTCCTGTGTGCAGGAAGTGCAGGCTGTGAGGTCCGCTTAACATCCATCCATACAAAAACAGCCCATGCCTTTTTTCTTCCCTCTCTTCTGCCCCCTGCCAAGACAGGTGGGCATGGGTGAGAGGAGGAGGAGGAGCTGAAATCTGTGCCCTGTCTCAGGACCTCACACCTGAGAGGAGGAACCACGCTCCACAGGCAGCTGGTAACTCCCACCTGTGTCTATGGGGACATTTCTTCAGAGATCGGCTTCCTCCAGATCACAAAGGGGTGGTTCCTGCAATGGTAAAAGTACCGCGCTGTGCAGGGGTCCTGTGCCAGGTTCAGTTTTAACCCCCATGAGGCTTCCAAATTGTATGTAAAAGGGAGCACATCAGCCAGGCCTTAGTAGTGTAGGTCTGCAATCCCAGCACTCTGGGAGGCTGAGGCAGGAGGATCACAAGGTCAAGCCCAGCCTGGGCAACTTAGCAAGTTAGTGAGACCTTATCTGCAAATCAAAATCAAAAATCAAAATAGGCTTGAGATATAGCTCAGTGTGAAGGCCCTGGGCTTGATCCTTAGTGACACACACACACACACACACACACACACACACACACACACACACACTGAGGAGGATTTTTTTTCTCCCCTTCGGCCTTTATGTGATCATTTTAAAAATCCACAGTTCCTGTGCTGTTGTGGCGGTTTGACAGTTTATTTGACAGCTCCAAAATAAAATCCTTGGCTCTTGGACGACAGTCTCATACTAAAATACAAAATGGCTCTTTTCAGAAACTTGAAACGCCAGCCAAGTTTTGGATTTATAAAAACGGTGGTGTGTTAATTTTTAAAACCCCTCCAATGGAGTGGAAATTCATTTTCTAGTCCAACATCATCTACTGCAGTTTTTAAAAAATGGAGCTGTCCTACAGCTCCCCCCACCCAAAGTCCCCCACCCGGGTCAAGTTCAGCTGCCCATGGGGTCAGGAGCCGCCTGGCTCTGAAGGTCTCCTTTAAAGTGAGTAGTCCTGCGTGAGCCCAGCCCTCCAGCCCACAGACAATCTGCCTTTCCTTTCTTCCTTGGGCCCTTGGGGTTAGAGGCCCAACAAAGCAGGTAGCGGGAAAGGCAGCCGTCCAGGGAGGAGAGGGGAACACTCTTTTGACTTGGCCAGCACACAGCCATTTATTTTAGAGCTTTAAGGGGAACCAACAGTTTCGGCTTCTGCCCAAGGGCAGTGATTGCAGGTTCTGGCTGATGGAGAGAAGAGAGGATTAACCCCTTGTGTTTTAGCGACAAAACAAAACACCTTTAAGCGGAAAGGGTGATTTATCTCTGCCGAAAATAAAACCCCTGCCTACCGGAGCCTGCTGCAGCTGACTTCTCAGTATTTCTGCCCTGTAATTTGCTTTATAGGGTACTAATTAACAGGGCAGAGTCTGCTGCCAGGAGAGTAAATCACATTTTGCTGTTTTCTTCCTTTCTATCGAGATACAGACCTTGCGTTTAATTAAAGAGCACAGCGCCAAGGGCAGCGTCCGCTCCGGAGACAGGCAGCACCGCCGCCCGGGCTCTCCCAGGAGGATAACGGGAGAGGGAGCGGGAGAGCGGGCAGGCGCAGGTAACCGAGCACGCAGCGGCCGTCCTCCTGCGCCGCCCAGGGTCCCCCTCGCGCCCATCCGTCCGCCGCTCGCCGCATTTCTGCAGTTCTTCCCTGGTTCCACTCGCTGACCCAGGTGTCGTGAACATCCTCTAAAAAGAGCGGATTTCTTTCCCTAAGTTATTCTTGGCCCGAACAGAACAACAATGGCCTTTGCCCCTAAGAGGGCTCCTCTCGGCGCGGGCGCGGACGGCCTCCTGCACCGGTCCCGAGACCTCCGACCCGGGGCCCCCCTCTCCCCGGGCCCTGGGGTCCCCCTGCTCCTGTCCTCTCGCTCCATCCCACTCCCCGAGGCTCCGGATGCCGGCGGCCTTTCTGGCTTCTGCGCCCTCCGAGGGCGCCTGGCTGGGGGTCGGGCCCCGAGGCCGAGCGCGCCGGCCCGAGAAGGGGGGGCGTGCCGGGGAGCAAAGGGCCCGCGCCCCGAGCCGGGCTGACGTCACCGCGCCCCGCCTGTCAATCTCCCGCGGGCGCGCTGCCGGGCTGGAGCTGCCTCTCCTACCGCTGTCTGTCACCAGCGGCGCCGCCGGCACTCTCGGTGACAGGAGGCGTCCGGCGCTCGCCTCCAAGCCCGACCCGGCTCCGGGCGCGCAGGGAGCGCTGCTCCCGGCCACGGCGCGCGTGGTCAGCGCCTTCCCGAAGCCCTGACTGCCCAGGTGAGCTCCCAGGCCCCGGGCAGGGAGGCGGGGGTGGGAGGTTGCCCGAGAGCGGGCGACGGAGCGAAGCCGAGCCCCGCGGGCCCCGCCGAACCGCTTCCTCGGGGCTCGCTGCCTGCTGAGAACGCTAACTTCGGTTTCAGCACCGCGGACAGGGACCGGGCGCAGCGCCGGGGCTGCCGGGCCGCGCCCCGCCCCGCTGACCGGACCCCCGCTGGCGAGTAAAAGCTCCGGCCCCTCGCGGGGTGGGTCTCGGTGCCTGCCACCCGCGCGCACATCTGTCCCCCAACTCCAGCGCGCGTGGGCGCCAGCGCCTTCCACTCGCTCACTCCACAGGTGTGCGTCTGGGATCGGTCGCGAACCCCTGCGTCCCGGCTCTGCTCCCGGCGATTCCCGCGGAGGAGCTGTCCGGCGGGTCACCCGCGCGAGGCGGGGACGTCCCGGCAGCCCAGCCCACAGCCCTGACGCCGCTGTCCCTCTGCAGGGTACAACATCTGGGCGCGATGAACGCCAGTGCCGCCTCGCTCAACGAGTCCCACGTCGTGGCAGTGGCGGCCGAGGGGGCGGCGGCGGCGGCCACGGCGGCGGGGGCGCCGGACTCTGGCGAGTGGGGACACCCGGTGGCGGCGCTGGGAGGCGGCGGCGGCGGCGGGACCAACGGGTCTCTGGAGCTGTCCTCACAGCTGCCCGCAGCGGCCCCAGGACTGTTGCTGTCGGCCGTGAATCCGTGGGACGTGCTGCTGTGCGTGTCCGGGACGGTGATCGCGGGCGAGAATGCGCTCGTGGTGGCGCTGATCGCGTCCACGCCGGCGCTGCGCACGCCCATGTTCGTGCTGGTGGGCAGCCTGGCCACCGCCGACCTGCTGGCCGGCTGCGGGCTCATTCTGCACTTCGTGTTCCAGTACATGGTGCCCTCGGACACGGTGCGCCTGCTCACGGTGGGCTTTCTCGTGGCCTCCTTCGCCGCCTCGGTCAGCAGCCTGCTGGCCATCACCGTGGACCGCTACCTGTCTCTCTACAACGCGCTCACCTACTACTCGCGCCGGACGCTGCTGGGAGTGCACCTGCTGCTCGCCGCCACCTGGACGGTGTCGCTGGGCCTGGGGCTGCTGCCCGTGCTCGGCTGGAACTGCCTGGCCGCGCGCGCCACCTGCAGCGTGGTGCGGCCCCTGACGCGCAGCCACGTGGCGCTGCTCTCGGCCACCTTCTTCGCCGTCTTCGGGGTCATGCTGCACCTGTACGTGCGCATCTGCCAGGTGGTCTGGCGCCACGCGCACCAGATCGCCCTGCAGCAGCACTGCCTGGCGCCTCCCCACCTCGCCGCCACCCGGAAGGGCGTGGGGACGCTGGCCGTGGTGCTGGGCACCTTTGGGGCCAGCTGGCTGCCCTTCGCCATCTACTGCGTGGTGGGCAGCCAGGAGGACCCGGCCATCTACACGTATGCCACGCTGCTGCCCGCCACCTACAACTCCATGATCAACCCTATCATCTACGCCTTCCGCAACCAGGAGATCCAGCGCGCCTTATGGCTGCTGTTCTGCGGCTGCTTCCAGTCCAAAGTGCCCTTCCGCTCCCGGTCCCCCAGCGAGGTTTGAAGGGCTTCTCCGGCCTCCGCTCTGCGACGCCGACGGTCCCCAGCTCGCCAGGCTTTGGGGAGCTTCTGGTGTCTGCTGGTGAACTGTAAAATCCCACGGGCGGGACTCTGACTTGAAAAAAGCAGTAGAAAGACTAAACATAAATGTAACAAACTCTCAAGGACAGAGGGGCTTGTCAGCACTTTACATATACAATGTATACATGTGTACATATATATACAAATATTTGTATCTTCCGGAGGTATTCAGGAGGAGGAGCTTCCTGTTGTGTGAAAAACTAACAAAAAAGACGTGGTTGTGTGTTCAACTTGTGCATCACAGCGTCAAGTGAAGACATTCCGATACTGCTTGACAATAGCACTTTATTTTTAGCTGCTGAGCTGCCAAAACAGTGTTGTCATTTTTGAAGACAGACAGAAGGGGCCAAAGGGGGTATTTTTTTGTGAATGTGATAGAATATTTTGCTGCACATGCATCAGCAAATCACAACATATTTTGTACACAAATAAACACATTACACAAAAACGTGATTATTTTTGGCTATGTGATTGACCATCCTGTCACCTTTTGTGAGCTAGATTTTCACTTAAAAGACGGATTGTTGGGCTGAAGGAATAACGCAGCAGTTAGAGCACTTGCCTAGCGAAGCAAGACTAGCGAGGTTTGGTCTCCCAGCTCCACACAAGCTGGGCGTGGTGGCACATGCTTGTGATCCCAGCACTTGGGAGGCTGAGGCAGAAGGACTGCTGTGAGTTCTAGGCCAGCCTGGGCCACAGAGTGAGACCTTGTCTCAAAAATAGATGGATAGTCCACCACCCTCTCTCCTGAGAACGCATTCATGGGTGAAATCTAGGCGTTTGCGTTTCATTCATGAATTTCCTCTGAAGGGCAGGTCCAGGTGACAGGTGAGGGGTGGGAAGGGTGGAATCCACACACTCTAAAGGGTGACCTGGTCAGCTTCTCCCTGTGTTTCTGGGCTCAGAAGACACTTTCGAGGGGACACAACTATCCCTGCATATCATCAAGTGTGCGGGTGCAAATTCAGAAGCTACAGAAGCCACAATGGGCCCTTGGAGCTCTTCCAGGAGACCAGCAGACTCAGGGTGGAACATTCAGGTCCCCTTAGCATGGGTTGCTGGGGAGTTCTCAGCTCTGGGGAGATGCGCGGAACCACGTTATAAAAGGAATAAATTCTTGCAAGAGGGGCTGCGGGGGTCTGTACCTCATGCCCCAGGAGGTAAATGAAGGAGGTCCGGCATCCCTTCTTGTCTTTTGACAGAGTGTGAGGATCCTCTGCACCTGAAGGTTCCCACTCTGCCCACAGGTGTGGGTCGTGGCTGGAGAGAATGGCACCAGACCCCCCCACCCCGCAATCGGCTCCACCCCAGCTCAGCAGGCCTTAGGTTCTCGGAAGGAAAGTGCAACCTACATCGCTCGCACGCACATGCAGCTCACTGGAGGGTTCGTGCTCCTATAAGAATCCAGTGCCTCTGCTCATCCGACGAGAGCTGGAGCTCAGGTGGGAATGTGTGCAATGGGGAATGGCTCCCAGGACTCCTTCCTGCTCAGGGGCTGTTGGTCAGCAAAGTCCGGGGAGAGGGGCTACCAGGGAAGTGGAAGGTTCCTCTCAAGTGTCAACTTGACTGGGCATTTGGTCAAGCATTCCTGGTGTTTTTGTGTGGGTGCTTTTAAATCAGTGGACTTTGAATAAAGCAGGCCGTCCGTCAGGTGGATGGGCCGCAAGCGTCATGTGTCTTAACAGAATAGAAAGCCTGGTGCTTCCTGAGCAGGAGGGTTCACCCGCAGACTGTTCACAAGACCAGCTCCGCCTGGTTCTATACAGCAGGTAGCCTTGACACTGACAGCTCCGCAGCAGTTCCCAGGTCTCCAGATGCCAGCCCACCGGCCAGCCCCAGTGACCACACAAGCCATTTCCCCACAGTTCACTCCCTCCTCCTGTCTTTCTCCCCTGCTCACTCTCTCCCTCTCTCCTTCCCTCCCTCTCTTCCAGATATATATGATACGCAGCCTGTTGGGTCTGTTTCTCTGGGGAATTTTGACTGACTGACACAGGACTGGGAAGGAGAGTGGATGGTCAGTTCTGGACCTCTGAATGGAACGAGCACCCACGGGCAGTTTATTTATTTATTTCTCTCAGTACCACTTATTCTAGCCCTGACTCTGTGCCCAACGTCACTTTCAGGACTTAGGAAATGTCAGTTCAGTGAGTCACCACAATAATCCTGAGTTGATCAGGTCCTATCTAGACACGAATGCCACCTCAAACCAGGTGAGTGAGGAGACTTTCATGAACAGACTATAGATTCAAGGGTGACCACAGCTAAAGGAATCAAATCAGGGCCCTGTGATGATGGTTCAGATCTAAGATGTTTCCCAAAATCTGGGAAGTGACTGGACCTGGGGGCGCTGTGCTCATCAGTGGCTGTATTAGGAGACAGGGCATGACTGCAGGTGGGCCACTGGGGGTGTGACCTGGAAGGCCTTTTCTCTCTGCTTCCTGGCTACCTTGGGGTGTGTCCTGCCAGGCCCTTCCATTCCTGCCTCGGAGCCAGCCAGTCACAGACAGAAACTGTGAGCCAGTGGATAATTCGCCTCCTTTAATTCACAGGTGTTGGGCATTTTGTCCCAGTGACAGGAAAGTGACAAGCCCCCAGCTGCCCTCAGTGAACTTACCCCAGCAGAGGGGAAGGAGGAGAGAGCCCCGAGCAGGAGGCCTGTGGGTGTCAGCCCCTCAGCAGGAGCTGTGGCCTTTAGCAGAGGACAGCAGCTTCTACCCACCTGTGGCTCGACGTGCACAGAGCTGGGAATGCCAATTCCATGACCACCATCTCCTGCTTCCATCTCACCACCCGATGGTGATTTCATGAGTTACGCTCAATCAGAAGCCAGGGCAAGACGAGGCATTGAAGCAGGGCACACAGGCCACCTTCCATGGGCACCAGGCTGGTAGGGAGATATGAATAGTACAGTCGCTGGTTCAGAGAACATTTAGCACCCATGCTATGATCAACATGCGGTCATTACACCCACTTTCCAGACAAGGACAACCTGGCACGGAAAGGTTAGCTCTGCACATCTGGATCGACTCTCTCTGGTGTTCAAAGCTGTGGATCTGGGTGGGATCACCTGGGGAACACTTGTGGAGGGCCAGAGCCCCGGTGAAGTGTTCAGACATCACGACAATAGGGAAGGTGAAGCAAAGTATCAGAGAAGTGAAGTGTGGGGAGGAAGAGAGATCAGAGCCTGCAGCGACACGAAAGGAACAAGGGATGCTTTCCGGGGAAGGGGTCACTGAGAGTGTAAGCGAAATGAGGACTCGAGCACGACTAGGAATTTTGCTCTGCAAATGTCATCGGCAAACTTAAAAAGCGACGTTCCTGGAGAGGGTGAGGGAAGGTTGGCCACAGAGGGTTCCAGGGGAAACGCGCGAATGACACCATCTCCGTAGCTCCTGGCAGGACACTGACCTTTTCAACACTGTAAACACGCTTTGTTTTATAGATGCAGAGTTTTATTGTGTCTATAAATTTAGAGCCAGGAAGATCAGCAGTACTGCTCATTCATCACATTAAAATTTTTTCAGAAGCTCACCTTCACGGACCCACAGGCTCTACCAGTCCTTCTGAGGCACAAACGCTGAAGTTCACGCAGCCAACTTTCCCGAATGTGGTGGGGAAGACAGTCTCATTCAGAGGAGGAGCAAAGCCAATATTGTGGTACACGTTGTCATTACAGAGGAAACCAGAGCATCAGGAGACACCGGTGTGAGTTAGAAAGTACAGGCCGCCGCTCAGATTTCAGCCCACCCCATGTGAACAGTCAGTATCTGCCCCAGTTCTAATCAAGATGTTTGCAAGGGCCAAGAACAAGAAATCCTGAACAACCAGGCTACTAGTCACCCTGGCTTACAGACGGTGGCCAGGATGGGTAATGGCAACCGGCTGACATTAACCAACCTGGTGATGTAAGAATCTGAAACTCTGGGCAGGCCTTGAAACATTTCCACAGAGCAATGTTCCACATTCATCCAACCTACAAAATATTAAGAATCTCCTATTGCAAGATGCTGTGCTAGAAACACAGATCCTTTGGGCAAGGTAAGTCTCAATGGATGCCCAATTTCCCACCCGGTCTGTCACCTACCGGCCACCCTACCTCTATCTCATTTAAGCTGGCCGCTCTACCCTAAGCCTTCATGCATCCTTTGCTTACCATCTAACTTAGTGGCAATGCCATCTTTCCAGTTGCTCAAGCCAGAAACTTCTCTCCTGTGTCCTACCCTCCCATGTCAGCCACAATTGTCGTCTTTGCTTTCAAGTTATACCCAGATCTGACCACTTCCTCTCCCTAGCACCACTCCATCACCTCCTACGTGCTCTCTAGCCATGGCCCCTGTGCCTTTCAGCCTGCATCTGCTCCGTGCCCACACTTGCCAACTCCTGCTGCCCTGATTGCTCTCCAGAGCTGGCCAGGAGCCCTCATCATTCAGCCAAAGCCCCGTTGGCCACATAATCGGCAGATACAGTCCCAGGTATGTGCTGGTGAAAAGCAGAAATGAGCAAGCACTCTAGAAGCTCCAGGAGAGTAGGGAAGACTCTACTGAGTGTAGAAGAGCAAAGAAAACTTAGAAGAAAGGTCAGCGAAAGGGATGCCCTGGGCCAAGAGGGCAGCATGAAGCCGGTCCCTTCAGAGAACCCCAGGCCGCCCAGGTGGCCAGAGGGTGAGAGGGTGGGGGGTTCCTGGGGAGGAGGTGGCTGGAGCTGAGTCTGCAGCAGGAGCAGGAGCTGCACTGGGGATGGATTGCAGGTGGCAAGGAGCCTTGGGGAAGCCAGAAACAGTCATAAAGGATGAAGCAAGGCCAGCCCAGGCTCAGCAGGGCAGAAGGAAGGATGGACCCAGGAGAGCACCAAAAGTGGGAGGGCTCAAACTGCGTGTGTGTGTGTGCGTGCGTGCGTGTGTGTGTGTGTGTGTGTGTGTGTGTGTGTAGGGGTTCAGGACCAGAGCAGGGATAAGGATGTTAAACCAGGTGCAAGTGGTGACCTAGGACCGTGGGGATGGAGTGGGCTTGGAGGAGAAGACCATGAATCAAGTTTTCTGTGTATTGAACTCAGGACCTGGGCTGTCCACGAGGATGCCAATGGCCCCCCAGCTGAGGACCAGGCATGGACAGCGGTGGAGGCCTCACTTCTGTACTCATCGACCTTAAGGAAAAGGGAGGGAGAGGATGAAAAGGTGCCGAGGGGATCGGGTGGGAGGCAAAAACGTGTGGAAATCCAACGAAGGAAAGCACAAGAGAAAGAGACCAAGGAAGGGCACCCAGTGGAGAAGACGCTGGAGCCAGGAGGGATAAAAGAAGGAACTACATCCCGTGCAAAGGCTGCCGGGAGATCTGGGAAGATTGAGTCAGGGAGGGTGAGACGGAGGGCCATGGAGGTCACCATGACCCACGAGAACTCAGCGAACCACACTGAGTGACTGCACTGATGAAGAAATCAGAACTTCTCAATTTTTTTTTTGATAAATTTAGCTTTAAAGGGAAGGAGACAGAGGGAATGACAGCTAGAGGGAAACACAGCCACAGGACAGTCTTTGTTCTGGTTTTCAGAGATGACCAGGAATTGGCTGAATGGTTTGACCGAGGGGACATACTTGGAAACACTGGGGACAGGAGCAAGGGGAAGCTGCTTGGGAGGAGGCTGGGCTCCAGGACGGGTGTCGGGGAGGTGGGCACACAGCACCCTGCTCTGACAGGAGCAGGCGGAGATAATTGGTACTGATAGATCTGAGTTTGCAGGCGGTGGGAGGAAGTTCACAGAGTTCCCACTTGACGACCTTGATTTATCTGAAGGAGGAGTGCCAGCTAAGAGACTCTCACTAGAAGCGTCAAGAACCGGCGTTGATAACTTTGGGAGCAGAGCCGTGTACCTGAGTGACACGGTAACCACCAGGACAGCGTGAACCCAAGTACCGCACGGATTCAGAGCAAGCATCATTCTCACAGACAGACGGCAAGAATTCAAAATGGTGCGCACACGTTGGGAAATAGTTTTATTATTTCTTTAAAAAGCTAAGCATGTTCCTACCGTGCCATGCAACTTTCTACTACCAAGAATTTTCCTATGAGAAATAAAAGAACATATCCGTAGAAAGATTTTTGTATGGACATTCACGGCAGGTTTATTTATACTAGTCAAAAATGGGACACACCCTCAATATCCGTCATCGAATGAATAGGTAAACAGATTTTGAGGCATCCGTGTGAGAGTCTAGTCTAGGCAGGGAGTGCTAACCCTTACACCACGGAACCTGCCCTGACTCTGCTATTCGGAAGCAAAAGGGGGGGGGGGGTCTACTGGTCAGCGCAACAACACAGATAAATCTCCAAATAATGATGCTGAAGGAAGCCAGACACCCCACCCCCAGAAAAAGCAAGTAGTGTCAGGCTCCATTTTTAGAGAATACTTGGAGATGCATAGGAACGGGAACCCGATTATGTTTGGGATTAGGAAGTAGGGATGGGTAGAGGCACGGAAAAAGGGCACAAGGAGACGTTGGGGTGATGGGTTCTGTGATGGTTGTGATGACAGCTGCACTGGTGTGTATCGGCATACACTTTCAACACAGCTGTTCATTGTGTATCCATTACACCTCAATAAAGTTGTCGTACATAAAGGTCAGTGAAGGAACCACAGTGTAATAGCAGATAATTTAAAGTCATCACTATGTGAAAGCAAAACACAGAGCCAACACCACACGATTCATCCGCCAAGTGCTCTCAAATTCACCCACCTGCTGGCGTGGAAGGGAGAAGCGAACAGGAAGAGGGAGTAAAGAGAACGGACGGATATGGTGCTAACCGGGAAAGGACTCGGTGAGCCCACACGCCTGTGTCGCCTTACACTGTGGTAGGATCCATCCCCAAATCAGCACACAGTCCTCACCATTCCATGTTGCCTGCTGCGGTCGGCGGCTCCCCGGGGCAGCTCCCGTCTGTGTAGCAACACGTCCACTGCCTGGTGGCTGGTCCCCTCCACTTAAAGACTTCTCCTGTGGGACATGGAAGACAGACAGCACCAGGGGGTCTCTGGCCAGACATTAAATGCTATGGCTCAGAAGTAGCACTTCCAGCCAGAAACCTGTCTCAAAATTGGACTTTAAAAAATGGGTTGGGATATAGCTCAGGGCAGAGACCATGAGGTCAGTTCCCAGCACCACCAATGAATAAACAAGAAGGAGAGGAAGGAAGGACAGAGGAAGGAAGGAAGGAAGGAAGGAAGGAAGGAAGGAAGGAAGGAAGGAAGGAAGGAAGGAGAACTCTCTGCTCACAGGCCGGTGGGCAGCTCTAGTCGCGTCCGCAGCTAACCACAAGCACACTTAAGTGTCAGGTTCTCAGAAAGATAAATCGGAAGTAGACAGATTAGAGGAAATTGGACCACATCATCACCCACACCACAAACGATGTCAAAGGCGCAGACAGCGAGGAGATTCTGAAGACTCAGCTCGGATTTCCCAAGCGGATACTGGGATCCTTCCCCAGAGCTCCGGGAACGGGGCTGTTTGGTCAAGTTCACAGTCGCTGTGTGGAGGCTGGAGGCTGATGTCCCAACCTCAGGGAGACCTGGCGCTGATCACACCAGGGGGGAACAGGGGGAGCGTTGCTCAAATCCCTCCCCAGCCACGCAATCCCTTGTCCATAAAGACCGGGAGAGGCCAGACGGGGAGGGTCCAAATCCCACCACGTGCCCCCAGCTCCGTCAGTGAAATCGTGAGGAAGACACGCCAACGTGGTGACTGCTGAGGGGGGACGGGAGGACGCTGGCTGTGACAGAGAACTGTGGCTTTGGCCAACGGTTCCCATGTAGGGCATCCTGGGAGGCTGAGTGAGGCCATGTGAAAATGATGCTTTTAAGCTGGAAGGTCTGAAGGACCTCGGTCAGCGACTGGACTTGCTCGGCCTGATGTAAACTCTCGATACTCAACTCAGGCGGTCTTGGGTACTGTCCTGGATGGTTACAAGACAAGGCAAACTAACTGCATGTGTCCAGACACCTTGGGAGAAGAGGCCTAGAGCGAGAGCAAGAGAGAAAGAGAGAGGGGGGGAGAGGGAGAGAGAGAGGTCAGGGAGCCAGAACTTCGCCTCTGAGAAGGTGGGCTAAACAGAACCGTTGAAGGCGAGAGCCAGCCAGGCGTCAGGCAGAAGCAGTGACCACCTAGCAGAGAGGCCAACGGCGTCAGCACCCTGCTGCGGGCGGGAGGCGGACAGGAAGACAGGAGCAGAGGCAGCAGCTGCTGCAGCGCTGGGCGGCCGTGACGATTACACGGGTTATGCGTGACGTTCGCACAACGCCTGGTGCCCGGCAGCACCGCACCTGCCTCAGGTGCCACTGTTGCACACACGCTGAGTGCACTTCGCTCTTCACGATCCCCTCTGTCGCATTCCTGGTTTTCGCGTGTTTTCTGTCTGTGGCAACCTACAGCTAAGAAAAATTGCCACTCCGATAATCACAACCGGCTGTGCCCCAAATGTAACGATTTCTCGTGTAGCTAAGAGACATCTCCAAAGCAGAGACCCGAATCCGTGTCGTACCCATTTTCCCCAAGGGTTACAAACTGAGGTCTGTATATTTGCAACAAAATATTTGTCTTTAGTTTTACATAGAATGTTGGCATTAAAAAAAAACCAAGCAGAAGAATATTAACCCCCATGGCATCAACGCCAAATCCAAATTCTTTTTACAGAAAAATAAGTAAAAAAACAAAAAACAACTAGCAAGCATCCATGCAATCTCTTTGTATGTGTCTGTTTCTCTCTCTATCTCTCTCTCTCTCTCTCTCTCTCTCTCTCTCTCTCACACACACACACACACACACACACACACCACATAGCTGGGAATCTGTGTGAGTCACCACATTAGATGGCTGTGTTACACACCTGGCAACACCTGGGAACAGTATGTATTCACAGGTGTTCTGCAAAATTGGGTTATTCCCTAGAGAATTGTGGACAACTGAGGACCAACCCGGGCCAGCACAGCCAGGAGGGTTGTGACCCGATTGTGCAGGGTGGCTTGATGAACAACAGACACACAGATGGAAGGACAGTCAGGGAAGAACTTGCAACCACAAGGACAGCTGGCTGGGTGCAGTAGTGACGAGGCCCAGCCTGCCGGGCTGGGTGGGGGCCCTACCTGCTTTTCCAGTGTGCAGGTGAGTGCAGTGCCTGGAGCCCCAGCGGGTGTCAGGTTATATGCCACAGGGCAACTGGACCCAGCAGTGATGACAGTGCTGTGGTGGGTGGTGCCCTGAAGTTACAGTCAGCTCTGTAGTAAAGGAAGAATTGTCCCTAGGTCTTAGAATGATTGCTATTTATAGGAAGACAGCAAATAAACAGAAGACACAGCCAGCCGTCTTTCTTTTGTACTGGAAGTATGTTAAATTTGCGTTTTGCACATAGCGTATGCCAGTAATTAAGAAAATGATGGCAGAAGACAGAGACAGTTAAGTAATCGTTGGCTTTGGCTTTAAATGTCTTGATAAATCCCATTTCCTCCTCTGGGAACAGACGTCCACTTTATTCCTGAAAAGGCAACAGCTGATAATGTTATCTTTGGTTGCGAGGCATTTAATCCCTGGGTAACAGGTGTCGCCGAGTGGCTGGTACCAAACCAGAGCTTCCCATGTCACGCAGAGAGCGCGTGAAAGCCAGCCCAACCCGCGGGGAGGTGCAGATGGCTCTTTCCCCTGGAAGGCCACTGGCTACAGGGGACTGTCCTCGTCTCCCTCCGGGGTCCCCTTCGCCCCAGCTGGGGCTGGGGGCAGCTGTCTCAGCAGGAGGCTCAGGCAGAGCAGACATGACAGGCCCTCTTGGGGATTAGGGATGCCAGCCCCAGAGAGTGCACAGCTGGGTTGTCCAGCCCCGGAGCCCAGACATGATGGCTCGCTCAGGAAGCAGTGTCGGTGGCAGCCCCTGACATGCTGAGTTCCCTGGTCCTGTGTCACACCCAGGCGAACACCCTCGGGCCAGGGATTCTGTTCAGATCCTGCCTTGGGTCTGGCAGTGCCTGAAGCTCCATTTCAACAACAAAACCGCGCAGTTGGGCTGGGGGAGTCGCTCAGTGGTTAAAGTCCTTGCCCAGCAAACGCTAAGTCAAGCACTAAGTACCCAGATTTGATGCCCCAGCACCACATAAGCCGGGCGTGGTGGCGCACGCCTGTAGTCCCAGCACTGGGGAGGCTGAGGCAGGAGGATTGCCATGAATGAGTCCAAGGCTAGCCTGGGTTCCATAGTGAGTTCAGGACCAGCCTGGGCTACAAAGCAAGACCTTGTCTCAAAATAAATAAATAATTTTTAAAAGCCTGCGATTGGCTACCTTAGTGGCTTTATGTCATTTAGTCTAA
The DNA here is from genome assembly GCA_004027205.1 of Ctenodactylus gundi. NCBI lineage: Eukaryota > Metazoa > Chordata > Mammalia > Rodentia > Ctenodactylidae > Ctenodactylus > Ctenodactylus gundi. Next base: position 165,429 of record PVKB01001485.1, read on the forward strand.
TAAATCAACAATTTTCTACCTCCCACAATTAAGTGTAGTGCAGAACGATGAGTTTAAAGTTAAACATTCAGAGGAAGAAAATATTACTTACTTTTTGTGGTATTGGGGCTAGAACCCAGTCCCTCGCTCTGAGCTACATCCCCATCCCATTCTTTTTTAAAATTTATTTTTTGAGACGAAGTCTCACTAAGTCACCCAAGTTGCCCAGGGTGGGCTCCAGCTTGCAATCTTCTTGCCTTAGCCTCCTAGAGAGCTAGAATGACAGGCCTGTGCCATCAGGACTGGCTAGAAACAGAATTTAATCTGCTTTTCCAAAACCAAAACAAGGCAAAAATAACCTTGTGAAAATCGTTATGGCTCAGTGGTAGAGAAAAGCAACCCGGTCACCCTCTTTCACCCGGCCCTAAGATCAATCCCACTGACCTGGGCGAGCAGTGGGTAATTATGAGTGGCTCCACCATTCCTGACCTGGCTTGTGTGTGTGTGCATGCACGCACGCATGTGTAGCCACACACCTCCAACCCACTTGTCACGGCTTCTTGACTTACTCATTACCTGTGCTTCTTTGGCCAGAAGCTGGGCACAGGACCCGGGCTGGGCCAACCAGCCAAATCCCACCAACATCCCAACCCCACATGCATTTTCTCAGGACGGAAACAGACTTCATCCGACTCTGGACAGCACCTGGGGACAAAAACCTGGTGGTCAGGGCAAGCCTGGCCCCTCTGGTCCCGCACCTGGCTCGTCATTCCCCTGTCCATTACACGAAATCCCCAACATCCTTTTAAAATCAAACCAGTGTGCGTATGGTGGCCAAATTGGTTCTGCTGCTTACAGCTGACTAACCACAGCGCCAGCTCGGGCCCTGAGTGGAGGAATCGGAGCATCCAGAGGCATGGCTACTTCAGGTCTGTGATCTAGAGTGAAGTTTAAAAAGATAGATGCCAAACCATTGAGCATCTGGGTTAACACCAACGTTGCTCTTCGTAGAGGCCAAAGACCGCCCGGGAGGACCAAACTTGGGGCTCTGTTTCATTTCCCTGCACTCCAGATCCTTTGTGATACAGCTCATTTATCACGGAGTAATCAATTCATAGTAAGGAAGTCTACAGCAAGGGACATGTTGTGTGGTATTAAAGACAATACAGGACGGTGACCTACTTACGAACACTCCAAACGTAGGCTCGGCCTCTTGTTCCAGATTTCTAGTTCAATTTCCTGCCGGGATTCTCAATACACAGTGGCAGGGTCAAGTCTTAATCAAGTCTTAATCACCATGCCAAGGAGCTGGCGTGGGCTCCGCAATCAGCTGCGGCAGCAGCCACTCTGCAAGGCATTTCGGAATGAAGCGTGTGTCACCCACAGCGCACAGGGTGGCCGGGGAGGGGGCGGCAAAAGTCAGGCCAGCCACATCCACGGGAGCCCACAGACGCGAACAGCCAGCTCTGCCCACAGAGGTTTTAAAAGGCATAAGAAGAACATGTCCTTTTGGTTTGTCTCATTCTGAATTAAGAATTCATTTAGGTAAGAAAACTCAGGTCCATTGTTCCATTGAAGAAGAAGAAACAGAAGAAGGGATGGGGGGGTTGGGAGGGGGATCTGGGATGGGGAAGAAGGGAGAATGGGGAGGGGATGGGGAGACACGATGGAGATGCTATGTAGAAGCGACCGTCCCCCAAAACCAATGCAGTCATTATTATAGGCTGCAAAGGTGTACCAGCTTCAAATAAATACCTTAAAAATACAGATGATCTTTAAGAAGGAAGGAGTGACCTGAGGCGGCGTATCGAATTTTTGGGTTTAATTCACACCTCCCCAAAGACGGGGACTGTGACAATCGCAGCTTTATTTCCGGTACATGTCCGCTTCCCGTTGCTGCTGTAACAAGTCACCCGAACCGTAGCAGCTTAAGAGCAGGCGCGATGTATTCCGTTGTAAGTGTAGAAAACAGAAGTCCACAGCCGGTTCCACCAGGGACCCAGGCCAGTCTCTCTGCTGGTTCTGTCCCCCAGGAGCCGTCCTGTCCCCTGACTCAGGGCTTCACATCCTGTGGCCCTCTCTCCAGGACCCCTGCTCTGTCATTACGTGGCCTTCCCTCGTCTGACGCCTCCCCTTATAGGATCCTTGGCATGGCACAGTGCCCGGCAGATAACCCAGGACAACCTCCCTTTGACGGTCCTTAACTTAGTCATACCTGAACAGTCTTGTTTGCCACGTAGGGTGGCGACAGTCACAGGCTCCAGGGATGAACATGCACAAAAGTCGGAGGAAGAACTGGCATTGTTCAACTGCCCACAGGACGGGTGGCAAAATTCTCTATTTGGTTAAAGCTGGGAGATACTTTTGAAAAAAATTGAAATTTTGAAAAAAATTTCTGTAAAATTCAATAAAATGTTAATGGATGAGATATGTGATAATTATACTCTAATATAGCAGAAAAGTATCCAAATTAGAGAAGGCTCACCTTTTAAGAGCTTTACTAATTTTTCTGGCATAGACAAAAAAAATTTAAAAATCAGCACATGTCTCACAGCTATGGCGTCTCTGTGTGTGTGCACGTGTGTGCACACGTGTGATGCTGAGGATTGAACCCAGGACCTCCACACTGATCTACAGCCCCAACCCCTTTTTATTTTCATATTTTATTTTGACGTAGGATCTCACTAAGTGTCTTAGTTGCTGAGGCAGATCTCACACTTGCAATCCTCCTGACTCAGACTTTCAGAGTGTTGGGATTGCAGGCCTACACTACCACTCTCGCTGCAAAAAAAAAAAAAAAAAATTGAGACAAGGTCTCGCTCTGTAGTCCAGTCTGGTCCTGAGCTCACTGTGTAGCCCAGGCTGGTCTTGAACTCACGGCAATCCTCCTGCCTCAGCCTCATGGGTGCTAGGACTACAGGTGTGCATCACCACACCTGGGAAATAAACCCAGTCAGGGTCTGGCACACGGTAGGCAAGCACTCTAACCACTGACTACGCCCCCGGATGCTGCCAAAATTTTTCTAAATGATAAAACTGTCTGTTTTTAAAAATTACACTATTGATTTCACAGAATCTGACTTAATTATTGAAGCGTTTGTTTTATTCTAGGGATTCAGAATTCCTTAGGCACCCATTAACTCGTGAGATAAATGGGTTTCTGATCAGCACCCTTTCTTTTAGCCTGAGAGATATGTGTGACATGCATGAGTCTCTCTCCGCTCAGAGCATGGGTGCCTTGGGCCTTGCTCTCTTGCACTCAGCTAAGAGCTAGGAAGGGATCCCAGACACCCCTCATCTCCAAAGCAGGAGCCACTAAAAATCCCCCTGCTTGGCATCCCACACTCCCTTTCCAGCAAAGCCCAGAAGCCTCACACACAGCTACACTGCCTTTACTGAAGGCATCTTTGAGGAGGAGTGGGGTGCCCCGCAGGGGATGGAGCCCAGGGCCTTCACACTGATCTACCACCCCAGGACATTTGTTTATTTTTTTTATTTTGAAACAGGGCCTCAGCAAGTTGCTAAATTGTTCAGGTTGGGTTTAAACTTGTGATCATCCTACTTCAGCCTATCAGAGGCTAGGATTACAGGCTTTCACTACAGGGCCCGGCTTAAGGCATTGTTCTAGTACATACAACTATCTTGGGCTGGGGCATAGCTCAGTGGTTAAAGTGCTTACCTAGCATGAGCAAGGCCCTGGATTTGATTCCAGAGCATTGCATAAAAACCCACTAGATATTGTAGGGCATGATTGTAAAGCAAGATCTCAGGGGGCTGAGACAGGAGGAGAAGGAGGAGGGGGAGGAGGAGGAGAAGGAGGAGGAGGAGGAGAAGAAGAAGAAGAAGAAGAGGAAGAAGAGGAAGAGGAGGAAGAAGAAGAAATTTGGTTTACTTAGAAAATATGGGAAGTACTTGGATTGTTTTAGAAAGAGTTTAATAAAAATTAAGAAAAGAACGTTTTTCTTTTCTACTGAAAAGAATAAAGATTTACCATCCAGAATACATAGTTCCCCTAAATGACCCTCCCTCTGCTAACTGACAGGGATGCTTTGTAAAAAATTAAATGTTAATTAATTTCTACCCAAAATGTTTGATAATTCCATTCTAATCAGCATGACTGAAATTTTGCCTTTGTGTCTTCTAAATGAAAGGATTTGCCAAGTAAACTAAGAAAACAAAGAAAGACTTCATGGAGAGCTACTATCTATCAGGAAACGTAAATAAAATTTTTTAAATGCTTCTAAGCAAACAGAGGTTACTCAGATCTATTTTGTTTGTTCTTCCTATGAAAATGTCTCAGCATTGGTGTCTGTCTGTATAGATGAAAATAGTAAAAAACAAAAAAGTATTTCTTTAAACATATTTAAAATTCAGATCAACTATCTCCATTTGCCCAAGTTAATAAGAATTAATTCTCTTCCCCTTGTGCATTATATTTTAATTAAATCACCAGCTATGACTCAATAGTTCCAAAACTATTTAAGTGACATGGAAAGATGTCTCAACAGCACAGTCACCACCTACTACTGTGACTCGAGAAAAGAGTTGTACCCAAGTGCCTTCCAGTGCAACGTGGAAAAGATCGAGCACCATTTTCAATCGAGAAATGCAGTCTAATACATTCAATGTCCAGTGAAACTCACAAACATTTTCCATTTATTCTAATTTTTCTCCTAGAGTCTAAAACCGGGGTAATAATTGTCACATTCTGTAAATCACAGGCATCAACTGGAAGAAGAGGTAGAAACCCGAACAGGGAAACCGGAACTTGCAGGCCCAGAGCTGCAAACATGTTGTGCTGTTTGCGTTACTTTTTTGTTGCTGGAACACAGCTTATGTGTGCAAAGGTTTATTTTAGCTCACAGTTTCAGGAGGTCTCAGTCCATTCATGGGCATGTGGAGATGATGAAAGAGCTTGGCAGAGGCCTAGGTGGACAGGAAGCCGAGAGTGTAAGGAAGGCGGAGCTAACATAAGTCCTTCCAGGTCATGTCCCAGTGCTCTGCCCCTTCTGGGTCAAGCCCCAGGGATCCACCCCTTTTAGCCAGGCCCCATTTCTTTACAGCATAGGAAGTCAAAGGTTAAACTCCACATTCTGAACATGAGGCTCTTCTGGGAGATTCCAGATCCCACACACATAGGATACCAGAGACTGGTGATTCCTCCAAAGCTGTAGATGGGAACATGAGTGAGTGCTGGGAGATGCACCCAGAAAGTTAAGGTTATTGTCAAACGCTTTCAAATGTACTGCTTCTTCAGTGTCTTGTTACCTTACATTCAGAAGAGTTTATGAATAGCAATTGTGCCTGATTACACAAAGGATTGAAAAACTCCCATTAAATTCAGCCTGACAGTTTATTTTTATTCCTCAGGTCAAGGAATTGGGTCACTTCATCAGTTAATAACTAGATAGGAACTGGTAAATACTCTTAATGAATAAATGATTGGTCATTTCAATGTTAGGTTAAAAACCAAAAAGCTTTGATGAAGTACTATCATGCCTGAGGTTTGCTTTGACTTATCCAGGAGTGCAGGATGTATAGCGTGGACACCACCAGGGGCTGTATGCTGACAACTGCCGAATCTGCCAATGAGTAGAGAATTTCGCTAGTCTTTGCTCCACTTGGTACTTTGATATTTTCTCTAATAAAAAGGAAGAGGGACACTTTGGGCAGATGAGGTAGGAGGATTGTGAGTTCAAGCCCAGCCTGCGCACCTTAGTAATTAGCAGAATCCTGTCTCAAATAAGCAATAAAGATGGGGAAGGAGATGCAGCTTTGAGTGAAGGCCCCCTGTTCAATCCCCCATACTGCAAAAAATAAAATAATTGATTAATTCATTAAAAAAAAAGAAGAAAAGTTATTTGTGTGGAAGACAGTTGGAACACAATAGGGCTAAATGACCAGGTCAGCTGGGCCTCCTCAGCCCATCTGTCATTTTCAGGGGATGGGATGAGATCCCAGGCTTTCCTGAGGAAACAGCCATGAGACTTTTATGTAATAAATAATAATAACCTGTGATTGTCCAACCCCTTGGGACCTTCCTTGGGTGTGACACAATCATGATTCAATTCGCTACTCTGTGAAAATGGGCATCTCGGTGCAGGCACGCCCACACCTGCACCTTCAAGATGTGTAATTATACCCCCACCTTGTTCCTAAAAGAACTTAAGGTATTTGTGCACATGGGAAATAAAACTTAAATAGTTTTGCCATTTAAAATTTCTCTTCCCAAAAATAAAGCTCCATGAATATTTATTTCACATTTCCATAAAAAAAGGCAAAACACCTTGTCATGAGACCCTTTGTTCGGCTGGCTCCTGTCACTCAAGGTCCCCAAAAGCCAGGGACGGAATGTCAGGCACACATTTGATTGAGGTGTGACGGAAGACCAGAAAAGCTGCCTGGGTACGAAATTTGCTTTTTTCCAGTGTGACACATCAAGTGTTTAGGGTCATGGACACGCAGGCTCAGAGCTTGTAGGTATGCACCTGTGAGCGCAGGTGTCCCAGTGCCCAGCACGCAGCCAAGCGTGTCCACTGGAGACCAGCGGCATCACCCGTACCATCGCGTTCCGCGTTCCTGCCACTAATAATGTCTCGAGGGAAAAGAAAGGAAGCCACTCCCTTAACAAACCCCCAGCTACGACAAGGTGAACACTAAAAATCTGAAGAGGAAGAAAAAAGCTGTGTTGAGGTGGGATGTGACCCCTGCTCCTCCTGCCTCCAACCCGCCTGCCTCCGGACTGCATCCCCAGGGCAGAGACTCTCCCAGTAGGCAATTAGAACAGGAGCACTTGGGTGCCACTGCAGGGCGGGGCACAGGAGAGATCAGAGATGGGGGAGCAGGGGGGCCGTGTTTCAAACCAAATTAACGTAGAGCAAGGAACTCTCGCCACAGCCTCTGCCCATGCACACATGACTGAACCATCACATGACTGTCCACGCTGGGAGCCAATGGAGGGTTAGGAACTCAGAGACCCGAGTCTTGGTCCCTCTTGTGCCTCGGAGACCCAAATCCATCTGATGGCCGAAGTCTCTACTCTCGTGACCTCAGCTTGGGGACATTTACTAAACCAGTCAGTGGGAGAAAGGAAGACTGATTAATGTGGCCATTAATGGATAAAAAGCCACCAAAAACATTAAAAATTACTCCAGAACATTCATTTCAAGAGATCATCCTCCAAACTGTGAGGCACTGAACTCAATCCTGCCTCCGAATCCTCCCCACTGGCATCCTTGTCCATGTGACAGGCTGGCCAGGTGGTTGAGGTCTCGGGCCTTGGGCTGCTTTGGGCACTGCCCAGCCTCCCAGCTCTCCAGATGCTCACCTGAGCCCCATGAGTGGATCCCATGGTAATATCTTCTTTAACTCCCCATATGATTAGAATATGTGCCAGGTTTAAAAGTCAGTGCTCTAGTGACGTAATCTCACTTAGCTGCAAACAAAACCCAGGTGGTATTTTTGGCCCTGTTCCATATCAGAAGGGACGTGGAGGTTTGGAAATGTCCGAGTCGTGTCCAATTCATCTGATCCCCAAATGGAAGCTGGAACAAGGGTTCTCGTTCCATTATCCAAGGAAAACAGCTACCAAGGAGCCGATCCCTGTCTGTCAAGACCAACGGGACCCATCTCAGAAACCAAGAGTAGGACCCCCAGGAGAGCCATCTTCGAGGTGGGAGGATTGGGGCGCTCTGGTCCTCGGGTCACCATGACGCCAGGACGCTCTCCCTCCATGACTGTGCTGTGCTGGGTGGAGGTAACCTGGCCAGGCCAGGAAACAGATGCCCTTTCCTTATCGACAAAACGCCCTCATCAGCAAACAAAGCCCTGCCCACACACCTTTGGTGAGCATTTTTAAAATACACAAATCCCTGGACCTTCCTCCAGCCCCAGCGACCAGTCTCTGCTGGTGGGGTGGACCTGGGACTTTTTCAAAGCTCTTGTGAATAGAAGTCACTGACGCAGGGAGAGCAGAGGCTGAAGATGAGCTTGATGTGTTTTGTAAACTTAGTGACAAACAACTGGCCAGGTCTGGTGGCCCAGATCTGCAATCCCACCCTCTAGGAGACAGAGGCAGGAGGATTGCAAGACCAGCCCAGCAATTTAGCCATTTAATGAGACCCTGTTTCAAAATCAGAACTGTTAAAATATAGGCTGCGGACGTAGTTCAATGTGAAGGTCCTAGGCTTGATTCCCAGCATCACACGCTGGCTGGCTGGTGCATACAGCTGTGTCTCCCGAGGCTTCCTCATCCCCCAGCCTGCCCCATGGCCCTGCTCGTCCACCCTGGTCTGCTGCACATGGTGACTGTCACTGGCACTGGAGCCAAAAAAACAAGTCATGTGTCCCGGTGAGAGTGAAGACAAGCAACGCCTTGGCCATCACCGCCCGCCCCGCTTCTGAGGAGCCAGGACAGGGAAACAGGCGCTGCTCCTGGTAGTTGTGGTGGCTTAGGCGGCGGCATCTCTCTGTGCCCTGGTCCTTCATCTCTCACATTGCGACAGAATAAGGATACAGCCCAAGCAGGCTCGTGGCACAGGCCTGCAGTCCCAGCCCTCAGGGAGGCTGAGGCAGAAAGCTCCTAAGTTTGGATCCAGTCTGAGCAACTTAGAAATTAAGTGAGACCTACTTTCTCAAAAAAAGAAAAAAAAAAAAAAAGTGCCGGGGACAGAACAGTACCTGCCAGCAACACCAGAACCCCAGCTCGGGTCCAGATGGAGGGGCAGCCACCAGGTAGAGAGGGGACAGCCCCAGGATGCTGGGTCCCAGCCACGCACTGGACTCTTACCAAAGTGTCCCTCGTGTTTGAATGATGGGGGCCCCAGGATTCACGTTCTGTAGTATGCCCACATCCCAGGCCACGAGTCGGAAGCCGGTGTGGTCTGTCTTCTAGGGCCCCTGGGTCCCTGAGGCAGGTAGAATACCAATTCAGCGTCTTCAGATTTTTTTTTCCTCAGGAAATCGTGCCCTGTGTTTGACAAACTCTGGTCTTGACCTCGATGGAGGAGGAGTTTCCAAATGCAACACCACGTGGGCAGTGGCCACTGTCCACTTCCACCCCAGCTCGCCCTGTCACTGCTTCTCACCAATTTGCCGTAGACCCCAGCACCAGCAGGTACCCTCAGATTCTGAAATTCTTTATTGTGTCTTTGGGTTGTCCTTGGCATTGTGAGTGGCACGGGATTGGGGGTTAGGCCAGCTTCCAGGTGAGAGTGACAGGTCAGTAGGCCCTGGGAGACAGCATCCTCCTTCCAGGAGACCCAGCCGACCACCAAGGCCATGTCCCTATGAGGCAGAGGCCCGAGTCCAGAGCCTGCGCCCAGACCCTGCTGTGACTCTCTGCGACCCTGTGCTTGGCATCATGCCCGCTGCTCCAACCCAAATGGAGTTTGGTAAACACCAGAACAGCCCTTGGGTGTGATGGCCTCTGGGGGTCTGTGGGCCTTCTCTCTGTGCCAGTGTGTGGGCTTCACATACTCTGCATCTCTCTCTCTCTCTCTCTCTCTCTCTCTCTCTCTCTCTCTCTGTCTGTCTCTGTCTCTGTCTCTTTACCCTGATGCTGCTGAGGACATGCCTGGCACTCACCCATCAAATCTTCACCCAGAGCTACATCCCCAGCCTTCTTTTATTTGAGACAGGGTCTTGCTGAGTTGCTAAGTTGCCCAGGTTGGGCTTGAACTTATAAACTTGCCTGACCCTCTCAGTGCTAGGATGACAGGCCTGTGCCACCAGGCTGGCTGCAAGGATGCTTTTAACACCTGATTTTTGAACCTATTTTTTCAAAACAGAATAAGATTCCTTCAGAGTCTTTTTCCCTAGCTCTGGGGTCACGTGGCCCACCTGCTGGGCGAGCCCTTTATCCCCTCAGCAAGCCCTTCTCCCCCTCTCCTCTCCCTCCTCCCCATCCTCCTCCCTCTTCCCCCATCCCCACACGCTGCCAGGGGCCTCTTCTGCACCTTGGCTGGTGCACAGTCTCGAGTTGAAATGCCAGCTGGGAGGCTGGCATGCACCGTCACACATGCCCGGAAGCTCACGTGCAGAAAGGCAAAAGCTGCTCTTCCCAAGAGGCCACTGGCGTGACCAAACCCTGAGTCTTTTGTGCAAAAAGACCCCAACACCAAGAAACCCAAGAAGCCAGCTCCCCAGAGTCCACGCAGGCCTCCCTCGCTTGATGTCAGCTGGTGTCACCCTTGTCCTGAAGGTGGCCGCTGGGTGACGGGTCCAGGCCTTCTGGAAGAGAGTTGTGTGTCACCGGCTGGAGTTGATTGCACCCTACATGCCCGCCGTTTCCATGCCTGCACCTCCAGAGTTCTCCAACCTGGACCTGGGCATTGTAACTCTACCAGATCCCCTGGCTATGTGGCATTTGGGACAGGGACAAGTGAACAGAACCGAGATGTTTAGAGACAGTAGGCTAAATCCACTAAGGACCCACCACACCACAGAAGTGCCGTCGGCAGGGAGCACCGGAATTGATGGGCAGCAGGGACAGAGACCCCAGACTCTCCTGTGTGTGTACATACATGTGTGCACTGCGGATCAAGCCCAGGGCCTTCACACTGAATTCCATCCCCAGCCTGTTTTTTGTATTTTTGTGTTTTGAGACAGAATCACCCCAAATTGTTAAATCGCCCAGACTGAGCTTGAACTTGTGATCCTCCTGCCTCAGCCTCCCAGAGAGCTGGAATGACTGGCCTATACTCTTGCACCCAGCTAGGCGTATTGCTGGAGTCCATTTGTGTAACAAAGTCTGCAAATGTCGACCCATGGCACCCGACCACAGTTTCTGGGGTCTTATGTCGGGGTGAGTGTGCCTTTCCATACATTAGCTCCACCCCACGATAAAAAGGACTTTGTCAGAGCAGATGAGAAGGCCGGCCTGGCCTGAGCACACATGGTCCTTACTCTCAAAGAATTTGGGAGAGAATCTGGCTTCATCTTTACCCTTGCTCCCACTCAGACCTCGGGGCGTCAGAACCCCAGGTGAAGTGGTCTCTCCAGCAGCCTTTCTGCCTGCTGTAAGTCACATCCGCCCTGCTGTCCCCAGCTACTTGGGAACAACACTTACTCTAGAACTTTGGAGTTGCAGATTCCACGTGCCCGCTTCCTAAGGGCTTTTCACTTGACGAACAAATTACATGCCAAGAAATCATCAAAATCCTATCAAATTTAATTATGCAATTTCTGACTATAAGTGACATGCCTCCTGTACGGGGTGAGACCCACCCATGCACTAATTAGGATGTGACAGGTGCGTCACCAACAAAGCCTCCCCCGCCTCAGTTCTCCTCAGAGGTGAGACCTGAGAAGTGGGGGGCCCTGCTTGACCCTATGGGAAACAGGAATCAGGGAGGTCTCCAGCCCAAGATGGTGGGACCCCCCGGGTCACCTCAGGGACCGTCCTGTGCTGGTGGGTCGCCTGGAGGCAGGGTAAAGGGGTGAGGTGGGTGAGATCCGTCCTATTTTCTCCTTTCTGTACCCAAATTCATTCTGGATGGAGGCTGTGGTGTTTTTTCAGTCAAGTTGTGGTTTAACAGGTAAAAAGCTCTTTTTGTGTGTGGCAGTATATGGGAGGGTCCTATGCAGTGCATTTCTGTTGGCCCCAAACCAGAAGCTCCCCTCTCCCCACCAGTTTTGGGCCCTGAGGAAGTCTCTCCTTCCTCCTCCTCCTCCCCTTCCCTCTGTTGCCTGTTGGGTGTCCAGCCCGGGGCCTTCACGCTGAGCTCCACCCACAGCCTTTATTCTATTTTGACTTTGAGACAGAGACTCAGCAAGTCACTCAGTTGTCCAGGCTGAGCTCCAACCTGCTATCCTCCTGCCTCAGCCCCTTGCCTGAGGGCTAGGATGACATGCCTGAGCCCCTGGTGGCTTCTTACATGGAGGACCTCCCCTGCTTCCGCCTCCAAGACAAAAGGAAAGATGCCTTTTCTCTGGATTCTTCTTGTCTCGTTACGCTTTCTGAAAAAACAAATGAAAGACAAAGAAGAGAAGCTAACAATTCTGAGTCTTCACAGAATGAAATTTTTCTAATGTTGCCTACAAATACATTATTTTCTAATGTATGTGAGTGGAGGAGAGAAATATCCAGTATACAGGAAATAAAAAGAGAGACATGCCCCATCTCCTACTCTACTGAACACTACACCCCCGTCCCCCAATTCCCCCTCACCTGAGCACAGACAGAGGCTGGAAGAAATCCTGTGATAAACCAATACAACTGCTATGTTTATTTTTTTACTAGTATTATCCACAAAACTCACCTATTCAGAGGTACACATGGTAGTCAAGGCTACGAGATTATTCCACTGGTGCTGGTTGTACTAAAAACATTTGATCCCTGTCCTCTTGCAGTTGGCTTGGTGGACAGCCAGGCCTCTGGAAGGTAAGTACTGGGCAACGGACGTGGGTGGTTTTACGGAGCTGGTTCAAAGCTGAAGACTACACACATCCCTCCTAGCCCAGCATCCTCGTGGTGGAGCCGACTGGTGGCCATGGCCTCACCTGGACCTCTTCCCAATGTGAATTCGAAATTTACCTTGGACTCATTAAGCCAGAATTTCAAATTTGTCCCAAGGTGATTAAAGCCTGGTTCCATTCTCTCTTTCGTTTCTCCCTGTACAGATCACCACTAACACCTTTGGCTATCTCGGGAGGCCTCACTCTGGGGCACTTGCACGAACGGATTCTGGCCCCTGCATTCCAAAGTGTAGGGTTTCGCAGGAACACGAAATAGCCCTGCCAGGCCTTCCTGTCGTTAGAGCTGCTTAGTGTGAACTGGGTCACTAGTGGCTCACTGCGCTGGTCTCCCATGGCTGGCAGGAGGAAGGGGAAAGGTACCCAGGAACAGCTCGTGGCTCACCTTTGATTAATTAGTCCTCGCTTCTGAAAACTTGAAGCTGCATGTGAGTGCTGCCAGGAGTTCCTGGGCAAAAGGAGCCATTTTCCTCATTCCTGAGGATGAGGAGGGATTGATGGGAAGCGTCTTAATTACTTTTTCATCACTATGACTCAATACCCAACATCCACAACTTGGGGGAAGAAAAGTTTATTTTAGCTCACAGTTTTAGAAGGTCACAGTCCATTCATGGGCAGCTGGCAACGGTGGAAGCCCATGGTGGAGGTGGAGGTGGAGGCAGATTCTCACAGCATTGTAAACAGGAAGCCAAGTCCCTGAAGGAAGGAAGTGGCATATACCCTTCCAGGTCCTGTTCTAGTGATCTGCCCCTTCTGGGTTCCACCCTTTCCAGGTTTAAGCCCCCCACCATATGCCGGTAATCTATAATCCACCACATCTGTAATCTAGAATTTAATCCACATGACTGTAATCTATAATCTGCCACTCGCCTGGCTTTCACCACACACCTATAATCCACCACTCACCCGTAACCCACCCCTGCAGACCAGGCTCCCATCTCCTAACAGCACGTGGCTCCATGGATAATCCATAACATCCAAGTGCATGAGACTTTTGGGGAACACTAGGGAGAAAGGAGGGGACCCAAGCAGATGAGGTGTGGAGGCCCCAGTGGGTGAGGGGTGGCACTGAGGTCCAGAGCAGATGGGGGAGGGGAAAGGCACCCTTGAGGGAAACATCCAGAAGCCACAATAAAAGGTGGTCTGTAGGACTCTACTGAAAATAGACTTTGTCTTCCTAGAGTCACCCTGGAACCTTTTCTTGTAAATATAATCAGTGAAGAAGCATCACTTGACAGTAGATGATCTCTGTCTCTCTCACACACATGTGCGTGCTCTCTCTCTTTCTGTCCCCCTCCCTCTTTCTCTCTCCCTCCCTCTCACCTGCAGTAGGACTTCTTATTCTATTTCTTCACAGAACTATTCATTATTGGATGATTCCAATATGAAGCATTCAAATATCCAGACAGAATTTACACACACACACACACACACACACACACACACACACACACACACACACAAACTAACTTCTCTCGACTATTGCATAGAGGTAATGGGCAGGAGGAACAAACCCAGACATTTATGGAAACAAGAACTGCTTTGGGAACCCCTAGGTAATTCTTTGGGTTTCTCTAACAGATTTGTTCCCATAGGATGGTCAAGGCCTGAGAGTCGGGCAGGCAGGGCTTCGGTACCAGCTCTGCCCAGGAACTCATGAAATCAACTTGGACAAGAGTCTTTGCCTCCCAGAGCCCCAGGCTCCCCACCTGCTAGATAAGGGTCAGGATTCCCAGTTGTAAAAGTTCACTGCAGATCCACCTGGGTTGGGGGGCGGGGAGGGGAGGAACTGCTGGGGTTTGAATCCAGTTCCTCATGGCCACTAGGAAAGTGCTTTACCACTGAGCCATAGCTCCAGGTCTGGGTTCTAATAAATCTATAAACATTTAATGGCTAATGGGATATTTATGGACAACCCAAAGGCCCATAATGGATGAGTGGAGAGACAAAAACTTGGTAACCACACAGTGGGATGCGGACTGGCCATCAACAGGAATGACACCCTGACACAGCCACCACATGGATAAAACTGGAAAGCATTCCACTCAGTTTACTAAGAGCTCATACATATGGGCTGCATCTCATGCATCCGATTTAAACCCAAAGGATCATGGAACACACATGCCCTGATGGAGTCATTCTGATCAGCTTGTGCAGAAAGCCACTATAAGACCCCTAGAAAAGAAGCCTCACCGGCAACCCATTTTGAAACCCCTTCCCACTAGAGGAAGGTTATACTCCTCTGTCCTTTTCTTTTCAAACAAATTATCCACTTTGCAACTTGACAAAAAGAAAAAAAAAATTATTCTAAGTAAAACAAACTTGCCTATACACACACACAGAGATAGGCAGACAGACAGAGAGACAGATAGATTCCATCCCCAGAGCAAGGACATCTACACAGAGAGAACACGAAGTCATGGTTGCTGAAGGCTCGCTGGAGTAGTGAGAAGGTGGAGGACGTGGAGACGACGTTCTCTTAGGAGAATGGTGAGAATCGGGGGTAGCTATGGCCATTCAGACCCCCGAGCACACTAAAAACATTGATTTGTGTACTTTAATAGGGTGACTGTGTGGGATGCGAATCATTTCTCAATAAAGTCATTAAAGACGAGTCCATAAAACCAAGTTTTCATAAGTTGCTGAATTTCTGACAGGAAGCAAATCCATGGTGTTAGCCCTTCATAAGATAGATAAGAGTCATTATTTTTATACAAAGTAGTATCGCAGGGCCTAACACCAGCCTCATAAAATAAGAGCCAGAGGGAAGTCGAGCCCCAGGCTCCGGGCGTGGAGAGGAGAAGTGTCTGCCAACAGACTCCTCATGGGAGGGTAAGGGATGCCGGGAAGACGCCTCACCTGGGCTCCAGCATAGGCCGGGCCTGCGCTCAGGCAGGTCTGTGATGCGGCAAAGAGTTGGAACCAGGACAGCAGGGGCTCAGGGACCCCAGGGAGGGGACAGCTCCAGGGTCCAAGTATAAACCGGAGAGCTGGAGAGGACAGGAAGAGAAAGCCCAGGCAGGTAACTTGGCAACACGTGCAGGGAGGGTTAGGGCAGTCAGGGGGTGAAGGCAGGAAGCCGTGACTAGAGCAATTACTACCTCACCCAGCTGTCACCACCATGGCACAGCAGCCCATCTGCTGGCTGAAGGGTTTCTTCAGGTCATAGGACCACAGCTGGCACTCAGGAGAAACTCTCGGGCTATACAACAAGACCTAAAAAGTGATCAAGTTAAAAAGCAGCTCCCGGAGCGAGGCCTTGGCTGAGTCTCCACAATGGAAGCACATGCGACCTCTAAGAAGAAGGATCCAGTATGGCACTCATGCAGCTCCCCGTGGTACGCCTCAAGAGGCAGGATGACCATATATGCAGCACAGAATCCTTCCGCACCCTCTCTGAGCACCCAGGGACAGTCAATGGGCCCATGAACACAAGCAGAAACATGAGTCCCTGGGATTTCCAGGGAAAACGCTTCAGGAAGGTGCCAGCTTTGGTGTGTAGGCCCTGGAGGAGAGACTCCCAAAGCTCCCCAGTCTGGTCACCCCAAAGGAGTGTCTGGGGCCAGTGGGATTAGTATCTATCACCTGGGGACATGTTAGGAATACCACGTCCTGCTGAATCAGGACCCCATGACTTGTGTCTTACTAAGGCACATGGAAGTTGAGACCACCACTGGCTAAGTCTCTCCCTACTGTAGTGACCCTGCTCTGGAGCAGCTGGGAGCTGAGTCTTGCCACCTTTCCGAGGAGGGTCAGCAGGAACTTTGGTGGAGAGGAACATCCCAGCGATGTGAGCGCCAGGGACAGGGAGGCCCTGCTCCTTCGTGGCGCCCCACTCAGCCTTGATAGGCCCTCTGGCGGCTCGTGAGCAGAGCCCAAAGTGGGGGGTCTTACCAAATCACACTCTAGCTGCCTCGGCGGCTCCAAACGCCACCCTGCACACATTTGCCATGGGGTGAGGACTCCTTCCAGACCCCCAGCACCTGGTTAGTGCACTTGGGTGGGTGCAGGGCTTGTTCCCCTCATCGCACACATCGACTTGTTCCAGAGATGAGGAAATGGAGGCCGAAGAAAACCCAGAATTCCTCAAGGTCTGGGGAGGGGTTGACAGGACACAGGCCACCTCCCGTGTAGCATTTCCCTCCGTTGCCTGCCAACCTTCCTTCTCCAAAGATTTCCCGCTGCCAGGCCTGGTGACACGGGCCTGTAATCCCAGCACTCTGGGAGGCTGAGACAGGAGGATCACAAGCTCAAGCCCAGCCTGGGCAACTTAGTGATTTAAGGAGACCCTGCCTCACAGTGAAAAATAAAAATGCGCTGGGGATGCAGTTCAGTGTGAGGGTCCTAAGCTTGTTTTCCAGTAGCATTTAAAAAAAAAATCCTAGCTGCCTCAAAGACTGTCTAGACCTGATGGCTGCAGAGTGACAGGTGTTCTAGATGTCGTTGGTCTTTCTGTGAGCACAGGTAGCAGGTGGACATGAAGCAAACAGAACGAAAGCCTGAAGGTAACAGCTGCAGGCCTTGGAAGAAGCAGCTGCAGGGCAAGTCCAGCGGGCAATGGCTACCGACCTATCGAAGAAACCGGATAAAATAGCCCAAGACGCCGAGAGATCAGGCGCGTCCTCAAGCCCAGCGCAGGAGCACTAGGGAAGACAGTGTGTCCTTGGCTGACCTCTCCGCCTTGTAATATTAACACATCATACATAGGCACGGAAGCTCATGAATATGACTAAATCCAGGTGTATTATGGAAAGTATGTGCACTATAAGGCAAAAGTTATATAAACTGAAAGCACTGTCGGGGAAAGAACAACCTCCTCCCTGGGGAGGAATAAGACTTAGAATAAGGGAGTCCAGGGGGCTCCCAGACAAAGGGACCTCGCAAGGTCACCTGGGTTTGCCTGTCGGCTGTATCTCGCTCAATAAATTTTTCTTGCTTAAAGTTCATTTAAAATTTTTTTTTTCCGTAGTGATACTTAAAATTAATCAAGAGAAGAAAAAAGTGACAGGCCACCAGTTAGATACACCCAAACTCTACAGCTTCCTTAGACCCCGTGACCTCTCCCTGATCCCCACCTCACACACTTCCGTCCAGGAGCTCTGAGAAAACGGTTCTTATTCTAGCAGAGATGTCTCATCAGACCAGGTCAGCATAGTGGAATAAATGCACTCAGTTATCAGAAAAAATTAAACTGGAAGAACAAAAAACAGAATTTAGAACTTTATTCACTCAATATGAACCCAAAATTATCTCAAGGATCAAGTAGATAAAGAAGAGACAGGAAAACTGTGTGTGTGTGTGTGTGTGTGTGTGTGTGTGTGTGTGTGTGTGTGTGTGTGTGTGTGTGTGTGTGTGTGTGTGTGATGTTGGGGACCAAGCCCAGGACCTTCTCACTGAATTACATCACCGTCCCATATTTTAGTCTTTGAGATAAAGTCTCACTTAAGTTGCCCAGGCTGGGCTTGACCCAACGATGTTCCTGCCTCAGCCTCCCAGAGCACTAGAATCACATTCCTGAGATGCCAGGTCCGGCTGAGGCAGCAACACTCAGAGTCAGTGACCATAATGGTCTACCGTGCAGAACAGATATGCCTGCCCCCTGCCGTGGGCAAGCCACAGTGAACATCTTTGGGCCTTTGGCAGAAGTAACATCTGAGGCAGCCACAGCAGCACCAGGCCTAAGATACAGCTGTCACAGAAGCCTAGGATGCCATGACCTTTCTCCTGAATTGAGCGCCTGGTGAGATGGGCTCTAGGTCAACAGCAAATCACATCTTCCCGCTGTCTTTAGCTCTTGCTACAGCGGGAGGGCAGCCCCTGAGGAGGCCCCAGGTGGCAAGGTGTCATAAAATTCAGAACATTTAAAAAGTATGATTAAGATGGCATTGTGACGCAGGCCTGTAATCTTAGCACACTAAGAGGCTGAGGCAGGAGGATCTCAAGTTGGAGTCCAACCTGAGCAAGCTAGCAACTTGGAGAGACCTTGATTCAAAATCAAAATTTAAAAGTGCTCTGGGGATGCCGCTCAGAGTGAAGGCCTGGGCTCCATCCCCAGTTCCAACAGGAATAATCTGGGTCTCGCTCCAGATGCCTAGAGTCAGGATTCCACAAGGTGGAGACGAGACCATGTGTGACCACTAATTTTTTTGTGTCAATAAAACCAGGACTCTGGGTGCTTAGAAATTTGGTTAGAGATTATTCTGTGTGTGTCTAGGAGGGTGTTTCTGGGTGAGAGTAACATCTAAACAGGTAAACTGAGTAAATCAGACCCCTCAGTGCGCAGGCCAATTTGTTAGCACACCCGGTAATTAATCAATCCTGTCACCTGCTGTGCAGGAATCTTCCCATTCTCCTTCTCCAGGTCCAGCCCTTGGCTGCTTCACCTTGCTCTCTGGCCCTTGGTGCACTGTGGTGAGAACTACACACTTATCTGCACAGCTAGGTCTGTGGTCTCCTGATGACTGAGGCTATAAATCACAGAATTAGGTACTGTAAATCCCCCAACTTCTTCTTATCTACCTTTTGATCACAATCGAATTATACACCGAAATTATTTCGGCTCTCCCAGGTCCTTTACATTTCTCTGCAAATTTTGGAGCCCATTCGTCGAGTTTCACACAGCTCCCTCTGGGATCTCGGCAGGAAGCGCTCCGAGTCCGTGGATCAATGTGGCATGAACCATTTTAACAACACTGAGTCAGCTGAGCCCTGTGGCACGGGCTTGTCATCCCAGCACTCTAGGAGGCTGAGGCAGGAGGATTGCAAGTTCAAGCCAACCTGGGCAACTTAGTGACAAAGTGAGGCCCCTGTCTCAAAATCAAAGTGAAAATGAAAACATGGGCTGGGGATGTCGCTTAGTGTGAAGGCCACGCGTTCGATCCCCCGTGCCACAAAAGATAAATAAATAAGTAAAAGCAATAAAAACAGAGTCGTCATCTCTATAAGTATAATCTCCCCGTTTCTAGAGGTCTTCATTAACTTCTATTGACAATTTTTACATTTTTCATTCCACCAGTCTTCACCCTACGCCGTTCAATTTATCCCTCAATATTTAATACTCCAGATGTCATTGTAAATGGGACTGTTTTCATTTTCAATTACGATATAAAAATCATGATATTTTTGTGCTAGCTTTGACAGGACCTTGGCGAGCCACTTAGTGCCTCGAGGAGCTTTCTGTGGACTCCCTAGGGTTTCCTTTATCCACACATCCCGTCATCTGCAACTGAAAAACAGCTTTATTTGTTCCTTCCTGGTTTGTATGCTGTTTCTTCCCTAATCTCATTAAACTGGTGAGGACTGATCTACCACAGCACCCTGAGAGCCAGTGTAGACCTCCCGACTGCTCCCAGCCTCGGGAGTGTGTTAGTAGGTCAGCCGTAGATTCCCTCATGCCCTTTATCCAGTTGGGAATAGGCCTTCTTCCTAGCTGCCAGAGGTGTTTGTTTTGCCCGTGAGAGCCAGTGTAGGATGTTAGCTAACGCTTCCCCGGCATCTGCGGGACTCTCACGCTGCCCTGCGCTGGTACCCTGTTCGTTGTTGTGGACTCTGAGGGCTGATTTTTGTACTATGAATAAATCTCCCATTCCTGGGATAAACTCCGTGCAGGCACGAGGTCCTCTGTGTAAGTTGCTTGCTTCCATCTAGTCATAGACCATCAAAACATGCTTGCTTCTTTTCCCAAAGAGATAGGGTGCTTGAGCACTTTTTTTTGTGGCTAAGGCTTTATTTTGATTCTCACGTGATCAATTTTTTTGGGGGGAGGGACAGAGTCTCCCTCTGTGGTCCAGGCTGGTCCTGAACTCACTATGTAGCCCATGCTGGCCCCAGACTCACAGTGATCCTGACTCAGCCTCCTGAATGCTGGGATGACAGGTGTGCGCCACCATGTCTGGCTCATTTTTATGTGGTTCTGGGTGCACACCCGGCAGGCGCTCTAACCACTGGGCCATATTCCAGCCCTCACGTGAGTCTTAATAAAGTGACACGTAGCACATCCCGGCGCGGCCAGGGGCCTGCAGTCCCCATTGTCGGGGTCGCACACTGACCTTCCTCCTCTTTTCATTCTTTGCTGTCATGATAATTTTTAAACAAGAAGACGGAGGCTCAGGGAGTGAGCAGCTCATCTATAACTTGGGCTGGATGGGGACTCGAATTCAGCCCCATCTGGCCTCTACCTCAATCTCATGGAATCATTAGAGAGAGACCATCCCTGTCCCCCGAGGAGGATTATCTCCCAATGGAAAATGTCCTGGGGCACAGGACAGAAAACTCGACCAGCCACCGGCCCTGCGAGATGACCACTCCTTCTGCCCTGGTTCAGGAAGGTGGGACTTGGGGGTCCGGGTGGGTGCGGGGGTGCCTCAGTGCACCGGGAATCCAGGTGCTACCTGTGTCCCTGAACGCCCTGTACTGTGTGTGCCTGTCACCGCAGGGGCTGCGGGGCAGATCTGCCTCCAGCATTGCCATGGGAGCTAGGCCGAAAAAGCAGATTGTCCTTTAGGTCCCCTCACTGACAAATGTCCCAGAAACATCATAGAATCTCGGATGATGATGGTGGCCCCCTCAGCTTATCATGGAGCCACGTGTGGAGGTGGTCACCTGGGATCCCAGCAATCAGAAGGCTGAGGCAGGAGGATGGCCCTGAGTTTGAGGCCAGCCCGGGCTACTCACTAAATTGAAAGCCCCAACCCGAATTACACAGCAAGATGTTCTCAACAAAACCAAACTGAAAGAAGGACATCGTGGAGCTGAAGAGTTCCTTTCACGTAGCGATCCCACAGCACTCTCCCAAGGCCCGTGCAGCCCAGATCCCACACATGCACAGCTCCCCTGAGAACGCTGATGTCGCCGCCGACCTGGCAGGAGGCGGAGCTCTGGCGGTAATGCTAGTGACGGGGAGGGGTTGTAAGTACAGACGAAGCTTGGCTCACAGCCCGCTAATCGCCCGTGCAACAGTGCTCCGTGCTGCGAAGCTCTGATGTTTGGCATGCTAAGGGGGTCAGATGCATTTTCATCTCTTGATATCTTCAACTTCGACTGGGCTTCCGGGGATGCAGCCCCTCCATAAGTGGGCCAGCATCTGCACAAGGTCCTGTTTTCTTTACCAAAGATCTGCACGTGATTCCCACAAAGGCTTTGCCTTTTCTCCAGAAAGCCCCTAACCATGGGCTCCTGACCCCACCACCCAGGCAGCTGTCCTGGCTCACGCCTCTGGACCTTCCTGGTAGAACACACCATCCAGATCTCTCCTTCGTGGGGCAGCTTATACACCACTCCTTCCATCCCCACACACGCTCTGGGGACAGGCCAGCTAGGGTGAACTTCTGGCAGCTGTGTGACCAGGAGCAGCCAACGCAACCTCTCTGGGCTCAAGCTCTCTTTGGTAATGCCAGGTGGCTATGAGAGCACAAAGAAGAAACACAGAAAGGGGGGTTGTCCAGAGAGCATGGCCAAAGGACATGACATCACCATCACCTTTCCTGGGCCCGCTCCTATCCTCCAGGCTGCTCAGGACCCCGCAGGGCTCACTGTCCTGGGCCCTCCAGCCCTGGACAGCTACTCTCCCTGGCTCCTCTGAGAACCTTACTTTCTGCACATGGGTGCTGGTGGCCCCAGAGTCCTTTCTTTTTGTGACACTGGAGACCTAGCCAGGGCCTTCCCACTGAGCTATAGCCCCGGCCCATTTTTTATTCTTTGATTTTGAGACAGGATCTCACAAGGTTGCTAAGTTGCCTGGGCTGAGCTCGCACTTGCAGTCCTCCTGCCTTAGCCGCCTAGAGTCATGGGATTGACAGGTCCGCACTAAGGGGCCCAGCAGATTTCTATCTCATAAGCACCTGCTTCTCTGTATTTTGCGGGGCAGGGCCGTGCAGCTTCTCCTGGGTTGGGGCCAACCTCAAAGGGGGCTCAGACAGAGCTGCGCCAGAGGCCACGTGCCCTCTCAGCCACATGCATCTTCCCACCCTCTGGCTATTTACTGAGATCACAAGGCTGGCGCCGGATTGTGACACCCCACAAGTCCAGGGGAAGAGGCCACTCCAAGCAGGCACTCCAGCGGTGCTGCCGAGCTCCAAGCAGCATCTAATCACGTTTCCATCACAACAGGGACAAAAACGCGTGCCTGGCCCTTAGCAACGCTCTTGCTACAAAGCCGCCCCTATAGAGAGCTCATTAAGTTAGCTGGCGCACGTGAGGCTGGGCTAAAAACAGCCCCGCGCGGCCCGCAGCCTCGCGCAGCACGTGGCAGGTGCTGGAGAGGGCCAGGCCAGAGCGGCAGTCAAGAGCAGGGAAGAAGGTGCGTGGGGCAGGCCAGGACCCGGGGCGGCAGACGCCCAGGTAGGGTCCCTCGCCTCCCAGGCAATAAGTGCAGGGGGATCTTCTTGCCTTGATGCCCTGCGTGTCCCTTAGAGCTCACAGGACCACCTGATACTTACTGTGAAGAGAGTTTCAAATGGTAAGAATTTAACATTTAAAATTCATTGCAGCCGGGCCAGGTGATACAGGCCTGAAATCTCAACACTCTGGGAGGCTGAGTCAGGAGGATGGCAACTTGTAGCTCAGATTGCATAACTCAGTAACTCAGGGAGACCCTGTCTTAAAATCAAAAAACTAAAAAATGGGTTGAGGAGGTACTCGGCATGCCGGCCCTAGGTTCCTCCCCAGTACCATCCCTCGGAGAAAGGGCGAGTGTGCGTGAACAGCAACTGGCCAAGTGTAGACAGGAGAAGGGCCACGGGGAAAGCCTGTCCCCTGACTCAGTGACCAAGAGATCCCCACACCAACAGGCAGATGACTAAAGACCTTTCTGGGAGCTAGGAGGCCCCTCTGGCACCCGCCTCCAAGACAGCCCTACCCTCCCTGCACCCACTTCCGTGGGAAGCCCCCTCTCTCAGCATCCATTTCCGGGTAATCCCCGCCCTCCCTGCTTCCTCGCCCAGGTGAAGCCCCACCCGGGGAAGCCCCACCCTCCCTGCACCCACTTCCAGGGGGAAGTACTGCCTCCTTCCGGCATTCACTTCCGGGGTATCCCCTTCCTACTTCCACACCCGGGGGAAGCCCTGCACCCACTTCCGGGGGAAGCCCTGCCCTCCCTGCAACCACTTCCGAGGTAAGCCCCACCCTCCCTGCACCCACTTCCGAGGTAAGTCCCACCCTCCCTGCGTCCACTTTCTGGGGAAGCCCCGCCCTCTCCCCCACGCATCCACTTCCGGGGAATACCCATGCTCCCTGCTCCCAAGTCCGAAGGAAGCCCCACCCTCCCGGGAAGCCCCACCCTCCCTGCCCCCACGTTCAGCGGAAGTCCCGCCCTCCCACCGCCTATTTCCTGGCGGGAAGAGCCCCACCAGGGAGCCCCGCCTTCCCGCCACCCTCCTCTGAGGGAGTCTCACTCTCCAAGCTGGGCGGTCCTGAGCACGGTGCTGGCTCCCTCAGCAGCCATGGCGTAGGCTCAGGTAGGCCACAAGCGTCTGTGGGACCTGGAAAGCAGCCAGGGCTTGTTGCGGAAGCGCTTTGTAACACCCATGTGTGGTGTGGAGGGGGCTGGCCCGGCCTCACTGGAGGTTCGGAAGTACCCGTGGCTCGGGCGGGGACCAGGCCCGGAGCCCAGCGCGTGGACATCTCGTAGGGGCGGGCATGCCGAAGGGGCGCGGCGCTGGTTTGTTTTGTTTTTGCATTAATAAGCTCCTGTGTCAACTAGCCCCAAGTTTTCCCACAGCGTTTCTGCCCGCTGGTGCGCCGCTGTCCCAGCTCCAGGCCACACTAGTGCCAGACTCGTAGCCACATCCTGTCCGCCAGGCGCGCGCGCGGAACCCTGGGGCTGGGTTTGCCAAGT
Organism: Ctenodactylus gundi; assembly: GCA_004027205.1. Lineage (NCBI taxonomy): Eukaryota > Metazoa > Chordata > Mammalia > Rodentia > Ctenodactylidae > Ctenodactylus > Ctenodactylus gundi. Next base: position 189,715 of record PVKB01001485.1, read on the forward strand.
CCCTGGCTGGCCGCAGGGGTGGCACTCTGTGCTCCAGTTATATCAGGTTCGGGCTTCAAAATCGCCTCGCCATTAGCGAATGAGAGGAGAGAGTCGGAAGGAGAGCCAGAGGCGCCAGCGTGAGGGCCCTGGGCAGCTCGGCAGGGCGTGTCTCGGAGACATGGGTCGCAGGGCTCTGTCCTCTCCGAGCCACCTTGCCGAAGGCCACCGTGGGGGCAGGTCTGGCCCCCCTCCGTCTGTTCACTCAGGCGCTCCCCGTTCACACTTTCCCTTCCCCACCGAGCAGGCAGCGTCTTGCCCGCGCCGTCTTGGGCTTCATGTCTCCTTGTTCGTGACTGTAACTCCCTAGGAGGGAAGCCTTCGAGGACAGGGCCTTGGCATTTCTGTTTTAAATTTTTATTTGTCTGTGTTTGAAATCACATTCACTTGCCTGTTGGGTCTAGGCAGCATGGGAACCCAGGTGTGTATACAGATAGCGTTTTAATCTTTTTAGAATTTCCTTTTCCAGTTCTCGCCTTCCCATGCCCTCAGGTCCCCGTCCCATCTCTGTGAATGAAGTCTCCCTCCCTGTTTCCTCTCATCTCCTTTAGTTATTTGTATTTTGGGTATCTCATATAAGTGAAACCACCCAGCACTTAACATTTGTGTCTTATTTACTTTGTTAACCACTGTGGGCTCAAGGTACATCCCTTTTCTTACAAATTGCGAGGATAGATCTTTCATTATGGCTGTGTAATACTCGGTTGTGTAGATATACCACATTTTTAAATGCATTTATCTATTGATGGACATATCTATTGCTCCCCAGATTTAGCTCTTCTGAGTTGTTCTCCAGTAAGCATGGGTGTGTATGTATCGCTGTAAATGTGGTGTCTAGCACTTTCTGAAAGCTGCCCCGGAGAGATGCATCTGGGTCAAATGGAATTTCTGTTTTCTGTTTTTGGAAGAGTCTCCCTTGATCACCTCAGTTTCCGGGCTCACAGGAGAGTGCTGAGAATCCATCAAAATTTGGGGAAAGGAAACGGGTGGGAGGTAGAGGAAAGACTGAGAGGAGGAGGGAGGGAAGACCAAGGCAAACACTGAGTGTTTGGCACCGTTGCCCTTGTCCCTGGCGTGGCCCAGATCCCGGGGACTCCCAAGGACACCCTCACCTGACGGTGACCCACAGCCCTACTTTTCCTCCTACTGATGCTGAGACAGAAGACTTTCCTGTCCCCGGGATTCAAGGTCAGCTCTCAGGCATCAGGAAACTACTGAAGTCGTGTTCACCTCTCCTCTCTCCTCTTTCCCCTTGGTGGAATCCCGCCACCCTTTTTTAAATTTGCAGTTCTGTGGACCAAGACCAGTACCTCATACTGAGCTATGTCTCTAGCGCTTTTTGTTTTTATTTTGTAACGGAGCCTCACTAAGTTGCCCAGCCTGGTCTTGAACTTACGCTCCTTCTGCCTCAGCCTCCTGTAATACTAGGACTGCAGGTGTGCATCATGTTTAGCCCTTCTGGTATTCACGGGCTGCTCAGGGGTTCTTGCCCTGAAGGAATGCATACCTAAGAGAGAGAGAGAGACAGAAAGTTATTGCCAGTCCAGAGCTGTGACCTGTCCCATTTCTGCCCTGAGCATTTCATAAAGCTGCGATCTTTCCCAACATCCTGACTTCTCCAACATCATTCCTGGAATCAGCAGCTAAGGAACTTGTGGCTGTGGGGTGACTGTCCCTCCCAAGGGAGCTCGGGGCGTGTACTTTAAACCAAAGACATTAACTGTGTAAGTCAGCACTTCATGGGTCCTTTACCAGCCACTCAGCCCAACTCTTCACCTCCAGTGGCAAGTTTGCAGATAAAAATGGACCCCAAGTCCCTAAAGAGAACGTCTCCTTGTGATCCCCCGAACCCCAGTTTCCCTATAAATTAGGCTGTTTATGCAGCCCAGAAATTCTCCCTCCCGCCTGTGTTTGCTCAGAACCCTTACACCACCAGGTGCATCCTGTTAGCACTTCTTACTTGCATGGAACTCATTTCCCGACGCGGGAGCTCTCCCAGGGAGCCACCCACATGGCCAGGGCCTTCCAACCGGAACAGTGGACACCCGTGCACAGAGAAGACGCGAGTCCAGTCCCCACCCCAGGCACTTCTCTCAGGACCAGGAGAGAAGCCAGCGCTGCTGTGCTGCTGCTTGGGGCAGGAGTTGCCAGCCGCTTCCAGCACAGCAGCCATAACTAGGAAATCAACAGCCTGTGTGTCCTGCGTATTCGCGGGGGAGGCGGAGCCTTCAGCTCATGCGAGCGCAGCAGCAAGTCCAGGAGGATTAGCTGTGTCGAAGGCAGGCCCTGCAGCCAGGATGCCCCACTCCAAGGACTTGGGACAGGTTCCCAGCAGTGTGTTGATGTGCTGTGGGCATTTGCAAACTTAATGGACTCAAGCCATCTTGAACCTCAATTCACTGCGACCTTCCCTCCTGGTATACTGTGTTAGTCTGTTTACTGTTATTAGCAAATACCTGAGTGAAATCAACTTAAAAAGAGGACGAGTTTCCCTTAGATCACCTGTGTTTCAGAGGCTTCAGTCTGCAGTCAGCCGGCCCATGGGGAGGCAGCCTGTCATGGCGGGAGAGTGTGGCCGGGCAGAGTTGTTCCCCTCATGATGGCCAAAACCCAAAGGGAGGGAAAGGAGGGACTTGGGCCCCCTGGTCCCCTCATCCCCCCGAAAGTGCACCCCAGTGACCTGAGAGAGTTTAAATCACCCACCACCGCCCCATGGGGCCAAGCACTAAGCCTTTGGGAGGAGATTTAAGATTCTTTCCGAGAGAGAGAGAGAGAGAGAGAGAGAGAGAGAGAGAGAGTGAGTACGCACGTGTGCATGTGCGCACATTACTAGGGATTGAACCCTGGGCCTGAGCACTTAGGTTCATCCCCAGCCCTTTTTTTATTTTACTTTTAAGACAGGGTCTCTCCAACTCACTGAGTTGCCCAGGCTGGGCTTAAACACAGAATCCTCTTTCAGCCTCCTAGAGTGCTGGGATGACAGGCCTCTGCCGTGGGTCCCGCTCAGTGTCTGTTCTTGTAGCGTGACTGAGAACCGTGTGATCGTCTGGTTCAGGGGGATTTGAGTAAGGGAAACATTGCATTTGGAGTCACAGGATATTGGGGAAGGGGTCAAAGTTACTACGATGAGTTAAGTCTTTGTTAGCTCTCAGGAGAAGATGGTCTTGAAGTCAGCCCCCAGCCGTGGTCCCTTCTGCCCTCCTGCCTGGTGGGCTTCTAGGGCTGGCGGCTGGAGGAGAAGCAAGATTGGGAATTTCTGCAATCACAGCAATTTCTGTGGCCAACCCACCCAGCGCTTACGGTTCTTGCAGTGGGCAGGCATCCCATGCTGCCTGAGCCCCCTCCCACGCTAACCAGCCTGTCCAGGCTGCCCCACGCGGAGTGGTGGCCCCCTCTCCTTGGTGAACCCACAGAAGCTGAGCTTGCTCTTCTCCCAGAATGGAGAGTGTCAATTCTGACCACTGAGGGAGGGCCCCCATGTCCAGGAGAGGCAGCCTCCGGCAGCCAGACCATGGCGCAGAGGCCACAGGAGGACTCGGCGCCGCCCAGAGCTTGTGCCGTGAGTGTCGCATCCTCAGGCTCGAGAGCTGAGAGCAGCCGCATCCGGCAGCCAGAGCGCAGAGCCGGCACCCTTGGGCTCAGCTTCAGATTCCAGCTCTGTTACTAAAGACACTGTCCCCTTCCCCCCCCCCCCGCCCCAGAACCTCAGTTTCCCCATGTGTCAGATGGGTATAGACACAGTCAGCCTGACAGATGACGGCGTGGCACAGATGACACTGTCCCACTGAAACAGGTTCAGCAGTGCCTGGCACATAGCCCTGAAGCCTGCATTAAATAGAGTACACTTAGGGTGCCTGTCTGTCTGTGTGCGGTTCTGGGGAAAGAATCCAGGGCCTCTATGCTGAGCTACATCCGCAACCCCCCCTTTTTTTGAGACAGAGCCTTACTATGTCTCTAAGTTGCTCAGATGGGCTTGAACTTACAGATCCTCCTGCCTCAGCCTCCAGAGCTCTGGGATTACAGACCTGTGAGCCACCTCGCCTGCTGCTACTGCTGCTTTTATTTTTAGGCTGGGAGCACGCGGCGGGAGGCAGTGTGTACTGGGTGATGGTTCTCTCTCTGGCCTCCATACGGGATCAGCTAGGATCCTGCCAACTGTGCCCCCACCACTGGACCCCCTCACACACCTTCTGACGTCTCCTACCTCAAGTACGTCCCTCTGTGCTTTTAAATTAAAAGCAGGTGGAAAGGATATATTCTGAGATCATTACTAAATTAAACTTGAAGGGGCAGACTCGTCCAGCGCAGCCTGCCCAGCGATGCTTTTCTTGCGTTTCCGGCCATTTTCCCAGAGAAAGGAAGGCAGAGCCTTTGAGACGCTGGCTGCAGACGCCGGCTGACCAGCTGACCGTGCACCAGCCCCTCACTGTGCCCGCAGGCCAGGCAGGGTGGCATAAAGTGGGCCGATGCTGCCCCCTGTTGGTCATCCAGGGGCATGCGCCACATACATACAAATGCTTTTTTATGCACAGAGTACTAGGGGTTGAGCCCAGGACCTTTATGGGATCTTGACCCTGCTTCCTTAGCCCATTCTTAGTGTTGACTGTGAGACCGAGTGTCATTTAGTGTCTGAGTTACCCAGGCTGGGCTAGAACTTGTGATCTCCTGCCTCAGCCTCCCACGGTGCTGGGATTATAGGCACTGCAGCTGGGGAGTCTCTTTTTTCAGTTTCTGTCTAATCTTCCCACACCCCTGCCAAGCTGCTCTCACAGCCCTCAAGGCCAAAATGAGCTGCTCTGGGGGTAGGAGGACTGGGACGCCCCAGTGTATAGCACTTGCCAATCCCTGGGGTGTCAACATTCTTCCATGAAACACACACACACACACACACCCCTTTTTGAGATAAGGTCTCATTCTGTAGTCCAGGCTGGTCCTGGTCCTGAACCCACTGAGTAGCCCAGGTTGGCCTAAAACTCAAGACAATCCTCCTGCCTCAGCCTCCCAAGTAGCTGGGACTGCAGGTAGGCACTGTTATTCAAAATATAAAGATTATTATTTTAATGACCTGCCAGTACTAAATTCCATGACTGAGGCACCCCTGCAGTTTCCACGCAAAGGGAAAAAAAAAACAAATTTTTGGGGCCCTCTGCACTGAAACTGACAGGGCGGAACAGGGCGGGCCAGGTGCCGGTGGCGCTTGTCCTGCCCTGCTCGCACCCGCGGTCCCGAAGGCCCCTCTCCGGCCTGCTCTGCCCAGCCCTTGGCTGCCTGCCAGCCCACACAGGCCTGAGCAGGCCAATGTGCTTCGCAACAAGTCCCTGCAGAAAGCAATTTGCATGTTATTAATGGACCCGTGGAGCCAGGAAAGCCTTTGAGGCATCAGCTGTTGGGCGTGGGAGGAGGGAAGGCCCAGCTCTGGTCTCTGACACACTGGTCCACGGGAAGGCCAGGCCGGGCTGGTAGAGCTCACAGGCAGAGTGCCACCTTCCCAGGGGACCAAGCAGGGGCCGGCGAGTTTACATTTCAGCACAATATATACGACATGGGGGCAGGAGGGGCGGGCCCTGATGGCAGTTGTTTCCTCACGGTTCTCCCTCCGCTGTGGCGTGGGTCGTTGGTCCTGGGTGTTGGACTTTCTCATTTTCCTTCCTTCCTCTCTGAGATGCTGTGTTCTCTAAATTTCTTTTTTAATTAAACTAATGAATTCATCATTTTGCTTTTAGAATCATCTTTACATGAGGAGACATCCAGAGAACAGTCTAGAAATGACAGCCATTTTTTAAACTTCTGACCTAATTGGAAAATTCATTTAAGTTGACTTGAGGCATCACTGGACCTTGTCCTGCGACTGGGCTGCTGGCATGGCCTTGGGCTGGCTGTAGGCCTTTTTTTTTAGCTTACAGTCATGTGCCACCACTCCCGGCTTGTGTGGTGCCTGGGAATGGAACTCGGGTATTCAGCACTTGACTTAGCACTTTCTAGATGAGAGCTTTGACCTCAGCCATTTCCTCCAGCCCCTGGCTTTTGTTTTTTAAGTGTACCCCCTCACCTCTGTCCTACCCCCATTTTTCTCCCATCATGAACACTTCAGTCTCTTGTATAGTGATGATTCCTGAGTTACAATGGCTTAAGATTTTTTAAATTTGCTTTGGTAGGAACTTTGAGATTTAATCTTTTCTGGATCTCATGAGATGTACAGTTCCCCCCCCTCCCACCCCCTGCCTGCCTTCCTGTCTGTCTGTCCTCTTTGGTGTTTGTGGTCCTGTGGATCTGCCCAGGATTTTCACACTGAGCTACATTCTGAGCCCTTTTTTTTTTTTTTTTTTTTTTTTTTTTTTTTTTTTTTTTTTGGTTTGTTTTATTTTTGGTTTTGAGACAGGGTCTAAGTTGCCCAGACTGGCCTTGAACTTGCAATCCTCCTGCCTTGGCCTCTTACAGTGCTGGGATTAGAAGCCTACACCCTCAGCCCCAGCTATTGCCCCGTGGCTCTGGGCGGCTCCCAGCAGCCTTGTGATCATGAGGGGATGCTCCTAAGGCTGCCCAGTCATGAGCTCCCAGTGCACTGGATGCAAATTACGACATTTTCAACCTAACAAAGCACCTAGTGAAGCAAACCCACCATGGGGCAAGGAGTGCCTGCCTAGAGGTGCTTTTGTTTACATGAGTTCCAGTAAAATCTGTGTTGTCGTTCTGGTGCTTTTCTTTCTTTCTGTACTGGGGATTGAACCCAGGGCCTTCGCACTGAGCTACAGCCCCAGCCCTTTTAATTTTTCATTCTGAGACAAGTTCTCACTAATTCCGGCAGGACTCAAATTTGCAATCCTCCTGTCTCAGCCTCCCAAACAGTGGAATGACAGGCATGCACCACTCTGCCTGGCTCCCTCTCTCCCTCCCTTCCCATCCTCACTCAGCATTACGTTTCTAAGATCCAACCACACTAACTCCTCTGGGAGTAACTTGAAAAACCCCCAGTGCCCTGGCATCTTTTCCTCTGCTCTCCTGTAGAGGGCGCCAAACTCACTTCCTGTTCAGCCAGCACAGGCACCACCGTACTGAGCCATTTTTCCTTGAGGAGTTTCTGTTCCCGGAAGCTGAGAATGCTGGCAGGGGCTCCGCACTCTACGTCTCCCCGACAGAACGGGTTACCAGAAAGACCGAGCCGGTGCCCCCTTTCCTCCAGCACGGCGTGCGGGCTCCTCCGTCCTCACAGGCACCTGGCATCATCCCTCGTCATATTGTCACCAGGCTAATTGGTATAAATTGGCATCTCATATTTTAATTTGCATTGTTTGATTACTAATTACTTTCAGCATCTCTTCATATGCATTGCTCAGCGTAATGTAATTGGTTTCTGGGGCGCTGTTAATTGCCAGCTTCTAGGGTGCCTCTGAAGTGCCTGGCCCCATGCATTAGCCATTTTTTTCATTGAAGCTTTTGTCTATTCATTTGTATATTAATTTGCTCATTTATGAACAGGAAGCGTCATGTAAATGTTAACCCCAGGCCTAGGGGAGACCTTGTGAATGTTCCCTCTACTCTTTAATCTCTTTATCTTAACTTTTATCCTTGGTATTTTTCACTGAATAGAAAATGTTTAGCTCTTATTACATCTAACCCCCATGTCTGTGGCTCGCTCACTCTGGTCTGGGCAGCATGACGCGTGCTGGGAAGCTGTTCTCACGCCACCTTCCCTTCTTTGGGTGACAGGGTCCCGCCCCCACAGGCTTGGACTGACCTCACGGCCTGTCACTGTTGTACCACTGTCATGTCCCCCTTTCTGTTCTGTATTTGGAAAGTTTTTCCTCATTTCTTCTTGGCCAATCTTCTAAGAGATCTATCTTGTTAACATTTCAGAAGCATTCGCCAGCTGTATCCACTTTGTTGTTTCCTCTCATAGATTTCTGCGCGCCTGTAACTGCGTTCTCTTTCTTATTTGCTCTGTCGTTCTTTTCCAAACTGTTCCGTTAACCAAATACTTTGTTAACATTCTTTGTTTCCAAATAAATGAATTTAAAACTGAATTTCCTCAAATTTCCAAATTGTCCCATAATCTTAATGTGTGCGTGGTTTTTTTGTTTGTTTGTTTGTTTTGCTATAGTTGTGCCATTTGTTAAGTTTCTTCATGATTTCCTCTCAAAGTTACTTGGTGGTATAGGGTTCGGTTTAGCACTTTTCTTATGGATGTCTGCATGTATTTGCTAGTGGTTTGTTTTCTGTGAGAGTTAATTGTCAAAGATAATTGGCTTATGTTGTGGTTTGGATCTAGAGTGTCCCCCAAAAGCCTCATGTGCTGGGATACCCAAGGAGCCCTGTGCTGTTGGGAGATGGGACCTGGTTGGAAGGGCAGAAGCTGGGGCGCCACCCTGAAGGGGTTGAACAGTGAGGCTTGACCCAGAAGGGGTGGATCACTGGGACAGGAGCTGGAAGAGTATACCGTACCCATCACCCCTTCTCCCTCACTTCGCTTCCTGCCTGTGGTGCTTTTAGGAGCTCTCTAGCTGCACCCCAGCCATGTATACATGCTCACCATCACCAGCTGCCCAGCTATGGACTGTGACCTTCTGAAACTGTGAGTTAAAATAAATCTCCCCTCTCTTAAATTGTGGGTGTTGGGTATTTTTTCTCAGCAACAAAAAAGTAACTTCGACAACTTGGGAAACGCCTAGGGGAGTAGTAAAGCCCAGTTCCGGGTAAGCCTGGGTGGGTTACAGAGGTGTGACCTTGGGGACTGTCATAGGCCCCTAGTTCCTCTCCAGCACTGTTCCTCTACTTTTCCTGTGCCATAAACTAACCAGTTTTGCCCCCGACTCTTCTGCCATGATGTTCCTGCCTTGGAGCCTTCCAAACATGTGCTGATTACCCAGCACCGTGAGCCAAAAAAAAGCTCAGCTCCTTTAAGTTGTGGGTGTCAGGTATCTTATCCGCCGAGGGGAGGGAGGACTGACTGACACAGAAAAATGGTACCAGAAGTGGAGGCGTTGCCATGACAGAACTTGGCTGTGTGGTTTTGAAGCCTTTGAAAGTGGCACATGGAGGGAATTTGGAAAGGCTTGGAGATGCCCCTTACAGAAGCCCTAGAATACTGTAAACAGAACTTGATGGGTGATTCTGGCAGGAGCTCAGACGACCAGAATGCTGGAATGAGGGCAGCCAGCGAAGGCTCCTGGGGGTCCAGACGGACATTCTGCCGGGAACGGTGCTACTGACCATGAGTGATGCATTTTGGAAAAGAGGCTGTCTGTATTCTGTCCATATCTGAGACTTTGTGGAAGGCTGAGTTTAGGGGCTGTCGACTGATTGATTCCGTAGAGGAATTTTAAGGCAGCTCAAAATTCCCGCTGTGGCAGGCATATTGCTGGCTGCTTGTGGCTAGATCTACAGTAGGAATCAGGAACAGAAAGAGTTGAGAGATAAGAAAATGACCAGAAAGGCAACACATGTAAAGCTGGGGCTAAGGAGAGTGTGGCAGCTGAAAACACCAGCACGGCTAAGGGCTGGGACATAGCTCAGTGGTGAGAGCACTTGCCTAGGAAGCATGAGGCCCAGGTCTGATTCCCCAGCATCAGATGCTAGCTGGATATGGTGGTGCATGCATGTCGTACCAGCTTGTGGGACGCTGAGGCAGGAGGATTCTTACAAGTTTGAGGCCAGCCTGGGCTACAGAGTGAGTTCAGGACCAACCTGGACTACAGTGTAAGACCCTGTCAAAATAAAAAAGTAAAAGTATCAGGACGATAGGAAAGATGGCTTGAAGGTGTCCCAGAAACTGGCCAGTCTGTACCTATCACAAGTTCAATGGTGTAAAAGGGTAGACTTGGCTTTGAGAAGAGAGGCCAGGCTACCACTCGGGAATAGTGAGGAGCATGCAACCTCGAGTTTAGGCATCTCTGAAAGCACCTAAGCACTACCCCACCACTAAGACTGCTAAAGAAAGATGGAGGAGGAAGTAAGTTTCTAATATATAAATTTGGGTGACACGTTCAAACTGCAGCACAAACTGACAAACTGTACAACATTTACCATCTGGCAGAAATATCTGAACAGATGGACCAAGAATTTAAAACAAGAATTATAAATATCTCTAAAGAGATATATAACATTACATTAAAATATATTCTGTTAAAAAATAAAATAAGTACACCCAAAGACATAAGAAAGATACAAGAATTTTAAAATCACATAAAAACTAAGAAATATTAGGCTTAAAAAGATAAAGAAATAATAACCACATAAGAAAACTCACAGAATGGATACAGCTAAGGGGCAGCCTGAGAGTAGGGAGTTTGCGCTAGGAGCACAGTTGACTGGTTAAGGCTGGCTTAGCACGCAGGAGGCCATGGGTTCAATACCCCATCACCACATAAAAATTAGCCCAGTGTGGTGGTGCACCGCTGTAATCCTTGGGAGGATTACAGTTGGGAGGCTGAGGCAGGAGGATTGCTGTGAGTTCCAGGCCAGCGTAGGTTATGTAGTGAGCTCAGGACCAACCTGGACTACAGAGTGAGGTCCTGTCTCATAAAAAGAAAAAAAAAAGTCAAAAGTTCGAACTGAAAAACTCTCCTAAAATGCAACAGAGAAGGGTAAAATTAGAAAGAAAATGTGTATTTAAAAATTAAATGAAAGGAAATGGAAAAGAGAGAGAAATATCTACATCTACATAGAGATTTAGGAAAAGTCAAGTAAGAAAAGTTTACTTGAAAAAATAATAGAGATAAATTTTCTGGAAGTAGAGAATTTTGTTTGGCTGGGTGCATATATCAGCAGTTAAAGCACTTATCTAGTAAGCACAAGGCACTGGGTTTGAGTCCCTAGTACCACACAGCTGAGTGTGATGCGCACACCCATAATCCCACCGGGAAGGGAGAACCGGGCTGCCGGCGGTGATCAGAGCCGGTCCCACGCTGGGTGGGGTGGAGGCAGCTCCTCTTCTGTCACACCCACTGGAACCCAATTAGGCCTCAGGTGTTGCCCCTTCTGGTAATTACCCCGGGGCCAGACCACGCAGGGGCTCTGCAACCGGCCTGATTTGCAGCACTAACTCTGGAAAACGGCTGCGCCCAGTCTTTCCACCCACAAGCAACTCCTTTATTATGATTATTTTTCCTCCTAGAGACAGAGAATGGATAACGACTGAGGAAAGAATTGGAGACTTTCCCCCCGTGTGCCACCCGTGTCTAGAAACAGGAAAAGCCATGACGTCTGCGGTGTACGAGTGGGTCTGAACACACCAGCTCGCGATGTCACAGCCCTGGGAGGTCGACTCAGCAGCAGGAATCCTGCGTGAGCCAGTCCCGGGGGCGCAGGCCTGTCATCCCAGCCCTCTGGGAGGCCAAGGCAGGAGGATTGCAGGTTTGAGTCCAGCCTGAGCCACTTGGAAAGACCCTGTCTTGAAATCAAAAGCAAGCAAGCCAAAAAAAACAAAAACAAAAAACCTGGGGGCTGAGCATGTAGCTCAGTGTAAAGGCCATGGGCACCATCCCCGCACCACAGAGAAAGAAGAAAGAAAAAAAGGAAAAAAAAGAAAATCTACTTGAAAAACAGCAGCGACTCCGGGCAGCCCCGCTTGAACCCCGTGTAGGGCGGATGGCATGGGTGTGTGTTGGCCCCCTGCTCCCTGCATCACCCACGCAGAAGTGGGCGGACGATGGACCCGCAGCCCGAGCAGCTACGCCCACGGAGAGTGTCTGATAGAGCCGCACACGCACAAAAAAGCCTTCTGGAGTCCACACCGCCGCGCGGGGAGAAAAGACTTGGTAACCATAGCAACTGGCTTTAGATGTTGGTTCTTTGGATGCCAAAAATCAGGTAGGGCCCCCCTCTTCTGGCCACATGGTGGGGGGGAGCCGCCACGTGGAGGGTGGTGGAGGCCTGAGGCCTCTGTGGATGCGGCCTGTGGGATCTGCAGGGGTGCGGGATGGAAGGATGTACGCCAGACGTTGGGCGCTGAACCCATCCCCAGCCCACGCGTGGCCGGTGGGGACCCGGTGCATGGCGTGTCTTTATGCGTGTGGCTCTCCCGGGAGCCCAGGGCCGCGCACTAAGCGGCCTCTGCAGCGCTTTTCATTTCGAGACGGGATCTCCCCAGGTTAGTAAGTTGCTCTGGATGAGCCCAAACTTGTGATCCCCCTGCCGTGGCCTCCAGGCTGCTGGTGAGGCGTCACCCATCCATCCCCCGCTGCGCACTGGAGTTGTGGCATCTTAGTGAGGTGTCTAACCGTAGGTAATACTTGGCGCGAGCTCGGTTCCAACTGGATCCTTCCTGTATGTGCGCCTTACTAGGGATCGAACCCGGGGCCTTTGTGCTCTGCTCCAGCCCTGTCACTGAGTTGCCCAAGACAGGCTTGAATTTGCAGTGCTCCTGCCTTAGCCCTGCAGGATGCTGCGGTTACAGGTGTGAACCACCAGGCTCGGCCAGACCTTCACCCTGTTAGGGTACGTGCGGTTAGACCAAGGTTCCCGAGCTGGGTGAACTTGGGAGCCCCGAAAAGCCAGTGTGTAGGTGAGCCTACTACTGCACGCTGTGTGGGTGACAGGCACTTGGCCTCAGCCCTCCCCTGGTCTCCCTGGTGCACAGGGAGTCAAAGCTCCTCCCAGCCCCGCTCCACCTGCCGGACCCTGGTGCCCTGGGTCACGCTGCTCCTGGTGCTGGCCACCCACCCCTGCCCATCTGCTCTGCTCTCCTCTGCTGCTCTGGTGTCCAGAGCCGCGCAGGCAGCTGCCTGTGTTATCCTGGGTAATTCCCCCGCCCTCCGCCTTCTTCCTCCCCAGGACATGGTGATAGAGGGCCTGGAGACAGTTAGCAAATATTTGCAAGCCAGTGAGTACACCCAGGCGCTATAGGGAAAGCGGGGCAGGGTCACACCTCGGGGACGCACTTGGGGTGTTGGTGCCACAGCTTTAAACTGCTTTTGATTTCTTTGCTAAGTGACCTGATTTTATGTTTTAACACATCTGTTGGTAAAATGAATCTTTCTGCCAGTGTTAAAAACATTTGGGGTCAAAACATAGCGGTTGCATTCTGTGCCTTTGAGATAAAAGGGATTTTGGAAATGTAGCTAAGAATGGAGGCTGCAGTGGGCCCAGGTAGCTGCAGGCCTGTAATCCTGGCCCTTGGGGAGCCCGAGGCAGGAGGATCACAAGTTTCAGGCTCAGCCTAGGCAATTTAGCAAGACCCTGTCTCAAAATCAGAAGTAAAAAAAAGGGGCTGAGGATTTAGCTTGAGGTGAAGGGCCTGGGCTCGTGTCTCAGTACCACACTCATACACAGATACACACAGAAAAAGAGAAAAAAATAAAAATAAAAGCCAGCCGTGTGAGATCGGGGCAATAGAATCATCTCCCTTTGCTCCTCCCCCAGGAGCCTGTCCTGTGCCGTCCCTCCTAGCCTGGGGACTGGGGACTGACCTGCCCCAGGACAGGAGTCTCTCCCTGAGGAATTCACCTTCTAGTTGCTAAGATCATTAATACATCCCCTCCATGTCATGACAGAATTGGAAATGACAGCTCCCACGTCCTGAGCACTGTGAGTCCCACAGGAGGCGTTCACTTGGCCTGTCCTCATGATGCCTGTTAGGTGGCATGGTTGGAAGTCCCTTTGGCGGACAGCGAAGCTCAGCAAGAAAGGCTGGCTGCTTTGCCCAAGGTGACGGGGCTGGTGGTACCTGGAGCGGGGCTCTGGCGCCAGCTCTTCACTACTGTGCTCTCTGTCCTCAGTGCCCTGGGCTCAGGGTCCCCGGCTACCCACTGAAAGGACCAGACAAGGAGCCAGTGATGGTTGTGGCCCGCGTCACACGGCAGGCAGTGGGTGATGGGTAAAAGGTGGGAATGTGGGGGGTGCGTGCCTGCGTTCTCTGCCCTTCCCAGCCAGCTCGACAGATCTCAAGGGGTAGGACTGTCCTGGATGACGGGACAGCATGAAGGTTTAGGTGATGCCAGCCCTGGCTGGTAGGTGTGAACAGCGGGTGCTAATGGGGAATGGAAAAGGAGGTCACAGGGCAAACATCCCGCCCTCAGCCTGGCTTAATCTGGGTGAGCAGTGTACCACAGGGACGGGAGGTCTGTCACTCGGTGGTGCTTTGGGCCTCGGCATGTAGAATGTCTGGGGACGGGGAGCCAGGAGGGCAGGGGAGCAGTAAACACGGTTGATGTGCAGGGTGTATCCAAACCAGTTCCTCGAGAAGACTGTGATTACTGTGTGTGGCACACATGTACCACGACAAATAATAATTATGGGAAAAAAGAATAACCATGACAATCCTAAGTAACATTTATGTAACTCTAGAAGCTGTCTCTGTCTTGGGTCCTGAGGGTCCCGCCGGGGCTTCCCCGTCGTCCCAGCCCGTTTCTTAGTTATGACTGTGAGACAGGGTCTTGCTGAGTTGCTGCGTTATGCAGGCTGGCCTTGAATTTGCAGTTCTCCTGCCGCAGCCTCCCAGACTGTTGATTATAGGCCTGTGGCATCACTGGTGTGTGCACTATTTCCCGTGCATCTGTCACTGAGCCCTCCCAGCATCACGACATAGGTACTGTCGTCATCGGCATTTTACAGAAGAGGGTAAAATGTACCCAGCGCTCAGGGAGGCGAGACACTTGGCTGAGTCCCACAGTGAGGGGGCCAGGAGTCGGATGGTGTGGCGGTCGGCCCCAGGCCCTCCATGCTCACTACTGAGGGGAGAGGCGGCCACAGGGGCCCCTGGCACTGAGCCCCGGAGACACTGGACACAGGGAACTGCAGAGAGGAACCTCAGGGGTGTCCTTGTGGTGATGGCCGTACATACATACACACTCAAATACGAGGCACAGGAATTAACCTAGGTGTGTCCTTGTAGAGAGCAGTCAGTCCTCCAAGGAGAGGAGACAGCAGGGGCAAGATCCAGGCAGCGGCTTCTCAGAGCTGTGCGGGGCTCCTGCCCTCATCCTGCCTCTTCTGCCCTTGGAGCAGGTGGGCGTGAGGCCCTTCCGTCTCCTGCCTCTGCCTGCCTCAGCCTCCTCAATCCCTGACCTCCACTCAGCATAGTTTTGTGTCTTTCCTGCTTCAGGAAAATGTCTCATTACGAAGAGAAGGGGACCAGCAGTTACAGCGAGCAGGCCACCGCAGGGTTGCCCAGCCTCGCTGGTGTGGAGACCCTACGCCTTGGGAATTTAAGGCCCATGTTCACCTGATCCGTCGTCCCACTATAGACAGCAGTGCAGGGAACCGACATCATGCGGGCTGTAGTCTCAGAGTGGGAATTCAAAGGAAGGGGTGAACGGAAAACAACACAGGAGAAAAGTGGCTTTATAAGGAACCCGGTCAGGGATGGAGAGAAAGGATGGAACCACGCCCTCCGCCCCACAGTCAAGAGTTTTAAGCTCAAGCCACCAGAGGAATGGCAGGATTGCTGCCAGCAAGCCACTCTTTGTAATGGGCTCTCAGAAGTCTGCTTTTTGTGTGTGTTTTCATTCTAGGCTGAATACTGTCCTGACCAGATTTCAGAGTCAACCAGGCATGGGAAGATCTGTGAGGTTATGAGGCTTGTCCCATTTGTGTCCCCCTCTTGCCTGGGCCATTCTTCCAGAGGCCCACCTGTCACCTAACTTGTCAAAGGGGATGGCTGCTATCAGATGTGGCCTGGTAAAGTCGAAGGCCACATCTTCTCCCAGACTTAAAAGGAGACCAGAGCCTTTTTAAAATGCACCTATGGGTGTGAAATTCATGGGCCTAAGGATTAATTTGTTGTTACTACTATTATTATTTTAGTCAGGCTGGTAGTCATGAAACTACCTGTATCACATAGAGTTGCTTAGTCCCAAGGTTAATTCTGCCATCTGGACTGCTCCGCTCCAAAGCTCTTGCCTGAGCAGAGCTGGGTGGTTGAGGACAGGTGAGGCCTATAGCCACGTGAAACATGAAAGTTACCATCCAGTCATTCATCTGCTTACTTTAAAAGGTAACAATGGAGGCCGAGTCATTTTTTTTTAATACCTCCCGACAGTCTGTTTCAGTGGGATTTTCTGGTCTGTGACTGGCCCTCCTTCACTGGGATCAATACTGCTTCATGTCTTGTGTCCACCAGCTCCCCTGGGGACACAAGGCTCCTCAAAAGAGACAGTTCTCCACTCCCCATCAGCTGAAAGCAGCTGAAGTAGCTGAGCTGTTACCACAGCCAAATGCACCCAGCTCAGAGCCAGGACACCAGTTGCCAGCTCCACCCCTGCAGTGGACCAGACACTCCCTGCCCAGGCCCCTCCAGGCAGGCCACGACTGAGGCAGAGCAGGACAGTGGCGAGGGGCACTGTCCCTGGTGCCAGTCCTAGCTCTACCAGCTACAGTGCATGGGACACGAGACACTATACCCAGTGAGGGCCGCACAACCCCCCCTGTAGGCACTCGGGAGGACTGAGCGATGTGATCCCCATGAGGCAGGCAGTTCGTGCCCCACACACATGGCTGTCAGTGCTTTCACTTAAGACCTGAAATATTTATTACCTCGGATTTTTCAGTTTTGTAATTAGTGTGTCAGGATTTGATTTTTAAAAAGTTCCAGTGGCATTTTGTCCTTGGCCATGTCCCCTCTTGCACTATCAAGCTTCTCCCTGATGTCCTAGGTCCTAGAATTACTGTCCCTCCGTGGCAGCGACCCCTACCTAGCAAGCCGCACAAGAAGGGACGGAGGCAGCAGTATCCCTTCAGCCCATCAGAACCTCCTTTCTCTGCTCCTCCCTTCCCACGCTGCCCACCACCCATCACCCCCCTATCCAGCTGCCACGACCCTCCTGACTCTGCCTGAGCCCCCGGCGGTGGCGGCAGGGAGCCAGGACACACGTTCGGGAACACATTCCTCAGCCGTGCCACCTCAGAGTAAGACTTCAGAGGGGATGGCACACACACAATCTAGTCCCCTTGGCGACAGGAGTCCCGAGGCCTGTCTGAACACACCATCTCGGTGAGCAGTGGGCCGGGGGGGGGGGGTCTCAGCATGGGCAGAAGTCCATTGTCACTGGGTACTTAGTGACATCTCAGGTGACACCAGGTACATACGTGTTCGTTCGCTGAGCTGTTACCTCATGGTGCCCAGGAGCTGCCCGAACATTTGGGAAGCATTTCTGCCGGGCCAGAAATCACCACACATGTGACTTAGCGTGTGGTGCTCTGGTGGGGAGCATGGGGACCTTCTGCCTTTGAAGGGAGGCTGGGACATTTTACTTAAAGGTGTCATGGTTTAGATACGTATTCTCCATGCTTTGGCACGTACTTGGGTTTTTCTACAGTACCGTGGCAGCAAGTGTATTTCCCCTCGTTTTGAACAATTTCTGTTTTGGAGAAGGGCGGAGGGATTCAGGAAAGGACCCGGTGACCTCACTCAGCACCTCACCTTTCTGCACAGCTGACAAACACCTGATCCAAGCCACACAGCCTTCACGCAGCCGGCACTGCTGATTTTTAAAAAAAATCCTTTTGATAGCATTATTTCTAGGTATTAAAAATAGGGCATCCTGAAAGAATTCCAGTGGTTACACATTTTGAAACTGCATACACGCACACAATGTGTGCCACCAAGACAGCTCATGCCAGGGCCGCAGAGGTCACATGCGACGTTGCCAGCTCCCCGAGAGAACAGATGAAGTACCTCTATCCAAGTGTGACCGTGTGTGTGTTTACGACACAGTCTTGCTCTAAGTCCAGACTGGTCCTGAACTCATGACATAGCCCAGGCAGGCTTGAATTTAAGATAATCCCCCTGCCTCAGCCTCCCAAGAGCCAGGATTATAGGCATGTGCCACCATTTTATGTGGTGCTGGGGAATTGAATTGGGCAAAGAAAGCACTCTAATCACTGAGCTATGGCCCCTGGTCCCTGTATAAAATATTTTAACTCTCAGCCATCCCCAGGGTGACTGGAAGGTTCTTTTCTGTGCTGTCTAGTCTTCCATTCTGCTGTGTTTTCTAGGACATCTAGAGTTTTATGAATGAAAGATGAGTCGCTCTCCAGGGTCCCAGCTGCGCAGCAGCGGGCGTGGATGAGGTCTGGCCAGCCCTGCAGGATTAATCATGAGGCTTCTTAGTCTACAGTGCGCTTGAGATGACATCTCTCACAGTTCCCTCCCATCAAACACGCAAGACCTCTCCAGGCTCTCTGCTCTGAGCTGTAGGCCGAGAGGCCTCTAGGGAAACTCAGCCTCAAAGCTTGTTCAAAATGCTACACTGCCTGTCACTTTATCGTTCCTTTGGGCCAAGGCTTGCCCGTCTTTTCTAGCTGCTCTTCCAGAAGTTACCAGTGATAAAACCCTTGCGGTGATCAGCTTGCCAGCTTACAGAATATGCAGGAAACCCACTGGAGATGGGAGAAGGTGTGGCTCTGCTGAGGGCACGGGCAGTGTCCGCTCTGCTCAGAGGAGCCAGAGATGGGCGGGCCACAGTGATGTTGGGGAGCCCAAGGGCCCAGCACAGTGGGTACGGAGGCCGGGGTGGGCAGGAGGGGACAGTGGGGGATGAGATGAAGGTGGCCGTGGGGGTGAGGTGAGGTGGAAAACTTACTCTGGAAAGAGGTTGGGAGCTGGCACAGTCCCATCTGTCCCCCACCCCCCCGCCACTGTATATACACATCATGCGCGTGCGCACACACACACATGTGTGTACTTCTTTCCTTCTTGCCCTGCACCCCCTCCCCAGGCTGGTGACTAATTCATTATCAGTGTCATCTTTTAAGCCCCCTCAACATTCTTTTCAAATGTAGCTTTGGAAAGAAATGTTTTTAAGTATGAAATACACACGAACCTGTTAAGAAGGTAATCACATGGCTAGGCCTGTTCTGTCCATGTAAGTGTTCCAAGGGCACACGTTTGTATAACTGTAACGATGCCTGTAGGATTTTTAAAAATCTGAATGTTTCCTCAATTCCTAAGAAAAGGTCTTGAGTATTCACATCTTAAAGGATTTATGATTATCTTCAATTAAAACATTTTTCTCCTGTGGTGAAATCAAGATACCCCCCCAACCCGCCCACTCTCCCCCTTGGTTGTGGTTTAAGCACCTGCTGTGCCTTACTTGTGGCTGTATCCTAGTTCTTCTCTCCCTGGCCAAATGAGGCAGGGCAGGTTCCCCTAAAGCACGCTGCCTCGGGCTCAGGTCTGTCTCCTCCACGGCTCCCCTTCTCAGCTGAGCCTTGGCCCTGACGCTTGCTCTGCGGCACAGCTGTGTTTTGATAGCGGTCTTTATTGTAGCAGGAGGTAAATCAGAAGCAACTCAGACTGTTTGCACGGATCAGATTGTCTGGTTCAGAGCACCCTGTGGGTCCCTCTTTGGGCTTTCAGCCCTGTGGGAAGGGGACAGGTCTGGTGGCCCACCCTGATGGGTTTAATGTCAGACAGGCTGTCTCTTGTCTCTGGAATAGAAAGGCATTTTTCTTTCTGGCCCAAATCTGCCCAACTTGACATGAAAATTGTTCTCCTAGCTGCTGCCACCTAGACTATCTTGCCTGCCCGCTCTTGCTTCTACTAGAAACTACTTCATGGCTTGGATCCAGAATGTTCTCCAGAAGCCCTGTGTTTGGAAGATGACTCAATCATGGGGTTAATTCACTGATTTCCTGTGCTGTTAAGCGGTAGGGCCTGGCCAGAGGGGTGAGTCACTGGGCTTGACCCAGATGGGGCAGATCCCCAGGACACGACCTGGAAGGGTCTACACTGGCTCCGCCCTTCCTTGCTCTCTCTGCACCTTATCCACCATGCTGTGAACAGCTTCTCTCTGGCCAGGGCCTCCACCCTTGCCAGCCACCCACGAATGGGCTGAGACCTCCTGAAACTGTGAGAAACACAACCCTCTTCTCCCTTAGGTCGTGGGTGTTGAGTATCGTGTCCCAGCAATGAGAAAGTTGCTGGGACACCACCCAGCAGATGCGCTGCTCCCTCCTGGCAGACCCCCTGCTGCCCCGCTAGCGTGCTGCTCAGAGGCCACCTCTGCCCGTAGTAGATTCTGGCTGCACTTCTCATGAGGGTCTCACAGCAGTAAGCGGGTACCCCACTTCTCCCCCAGGTTACCTTCCTCCGGTTCCTAGGAGTATGTTTCTAAGCCCACGGTGTCTCTGAAAGGCACCAGCCCCTGCTCTTGGAATATGTACATCACACTGGAAGGGGGGTCAGTTTTCCTGTCACACTGTTTGTGTTGACATGAGAGGGTGAGAGTGCTAATTATCTCTTCTCAGGAAAACAAACTGCATATGGTTTCACCTAGGGAATGTCAGTCGCCAACCTAATGAGCATAATCACCAGGGTAAACAAGTCAGTTCAGCCTGTGTCCATGCTGGAATACTACTCTGGCAGTAACAGTGCATTACTGAGAGCCGTGGACAGCATTGTGAATAAAACTCACAGACATACTGTTGGAAAAAATACAAGCTGCAGAAAAAAATACCGTGCACCATGAATACAAGGTTAGACAGTCGTGCCCAGCAGTGGTACGTGTTTCTCAGGGTACAGGCATACATTTTCCTGAGAAGTATACAGAATATACTTCGAAATATAAGTACACATAAAATATACAGAATATATTTTACATATATAAAATTGTAAGTTCTCATGAGTATATATATACACACATATAAGTATGTATATGTCACTGCATGTATTTGTATATACGTAGGTGTGCTTATAATCCCAGCACTAGGGAGACTGAGGCAGGAGGACTGCCATGAGTTCAAAGACAGCCTTGTCTCCATAGCGAGTTCAGGACCAGCGTGGACTATACAGTGAGACCCTGTCTCACACACGTAAAAGTAACAAAAACAAACAACAATTCCATAGTAATAAATATATAAATGCCTGGAAACAGTAAACACAAAATTCACAGTGGTAGTTACAACTGGGAAGGAAGGAAGCAGCTGTAGCTCTTCCAGTTAATGTGTATTTCTTTCTTTCTTTTTTCTGTTCTTTCTTTCTTTTATTTTTTGAGACAGGGCCTTTCTCTGTAGCCCAGGCTGGTCCTGAACTCACTATATAGCCCAGGCTGGCCTCAAACTCACAGCAGTCCTGAGTGCTGGGATTACAGGTGTGTGTCACTATATCCAGGTTAGGTGGTGCTGGGGAAGCGAACTTGGGGCCTTGCACTGCTCTGCTGCTCCTCCAGCCCCTACCGTACATGTCTTTAGATGACTGTAGCACATACGAATTGTTCCTTATGTAGCTTATAAATTTTATGTATTCTACAGCAAATAAGAAAAATGTCCTCCAGCATTAGCTGTAACAAGGTACTTTCAAACACCTTATGAAAACTAGCTGAAATTTTGATGGGGTCACTTCCTGTCTGCCTTCTCACAATGTAAAATTAGGGTAGGAAGTTGCTGGCTCTGTTTTCTGAGCTGAAGAGTCTCCCTATCATCTTAGATGATCTCGACACCCTCGTGCCTTTGTTTCAGTTCCTGTCACAGTAGAAGACATGACAACCGGCTCCGCTGGCCACAGAACAAACGTGGATCTGGTGTTAAATTTATAAACTAGCATAAGCAAAATGGCCACAACTTCTGTCCCTTTAAATCTGGGTTCCAGGGTTCTAACTCGTCGCTGACTTAATAAAACCACATTTTAATAAAAACACAAACTGCTACTAGTAATATTCCCACATGTACAAAATTAAAATATTCAGAGAATAATGGCTATGCGTCCCCCGGCGCTGCCGTGGTGCCGAGACCACATGCACAGAACAGGCAGCCGAGCAACTGACCTGCCGCTGCTCGCTCGTGTGTGTCTCCTCTCCCTACACACGCACCAGGCAACTGTGCTGCTGCAGGCCACAGTCATGTCTGCCGCGTGAGCAGTTGTGAGTTTTCACGTAAATCTGTCAAATTCCTTTGCCGGATGTTTCTAATGCAAACCCCCAAATATCACCAAGATGTATGTAATACATCTAAACAATTTCAAATAGCAGCAGAACCATAGAATTCAAGCTGCAGCCAACACCAAGGAAGGAATGAGAGGAAAGATTTTAAATCATACTCGTTTAGAAAACGTGCTTTGGAGACAACGACCTGTTCATCTGAAACTGACGTCAAGCTCCAAAATGTTCCCTTGAAGTACAGATGTCCATTTCCTTCAGCCTCCAACCTCAGGCTGACAATCACAGCAGGATGGAACAGGGGAAAGGTACAGTTCACGTGTGAACCTCTGCAGAGTGGGCTGAGCATGTGTCACTTAACCTCAGATGAGTTCTTTAAAAACTGCACATATGTGTATCACACACATACACACAAAGTGACTTTAGGTAAAAAGTAATCGGTATATCTGGGCTAGGAGGATATCAGTATTCTTCTTTGCAATATTCTTGCAACTTTTCTGTAAATTTGAAATTAGTTCCATATAAACCATTAAGAAAGTTAATGGCCTGGTGTGGGGGTTAGGGGTAAGGAAACAGAAGGGGGCAGTGTTTGTTTTTTAATAAATGGCCCTGCAGAACAGTGGGAGGGAAAGATAGGCTTTGCTAGTTCGATCGGCATTCATATGGAAACAAAGTGACACTTAACTCTTGGGTCACACCAGCTGCCAGCCAAGGAGGACCTAAAGGCACCCACAAAGTCTCCGGAAGCCAAGGGCAGAGCTTCATGTCTAACCTTGGTACAAGAAGATACTTCTTGAACAGGACGCGGGAAGCATGAACCACCATGAACTGAAGGGCAGCACTGAAGTGAGCACCTTCTGTCCAAGGGCGCCAGGCAAGGGAGGTGGGCCGTGGGCAGAGATGCCGCACACACCTGTGGGAAGAGACAGGCAAATCCAGTGAGACAGTCCCGTGCACCCATGAGAGCGCTTAAGATTACACTGAGTAGTCCAGAATGGGGCAAGGACAGGCGACAGCAGGGGTTCTCGGACTGATGTGGGGTGCCAGCTGGCTCCTCTGACAGAGACCTTGGCACTGAGTGAGACTGAAGATAAGCACAGCCCGCTAGTCAGTGACTCCATATCTCGGTATGAACTTAACAGAAATGGCCACTGCGGGCCAGCCAGTGGCGCAGGCTGGTCATCTCAGGGTTTTGGGAGGCTGAGGCAAGAGGATCACAAGCGTGACAGCAGCCGGGGAAACTTAACCAGAAACGGGCTGGGGATGCTGCTCGGAGCAAAGGTCTTGGGTTCAATCCCCAGTACCACAAAAAAGGTCAAACTAAAATGCCAAGTATAGAGCGATTGAGATGGCATGTCAATACCATCAACTGCTACAAAACACAGTTACAGGGACAATGACACAAAATCTCCCAAGCCAAGTGCAGAAAGAGTGTATGCGTATAAGGTACGTATAGAACCCAAGTTACAGGCAAAATTAGGCAACACTCTTCAGGGACACAAGCTTAGGCAGTAGAAGTCCACAGAGGATCAAAGGAAGGACTGAATGACACCTGGAGGTTAGGACTGGGCACGGGCAGCGAGAAGGAGGGGACAGAAGGCGGCAGCGATGTGCTCTTTCCTGACCCGGGCGAGGGTCACCCCGTGACAATGACCAAGGTGGAGCTGTTGCGTGTCTTCGCGTGCGTCTTCCACAAATACTAAACAGCGAAACACAAGGAACGGGCTGGTCTTTGAAAGCAGATGCAAAGCCCCAGAATTGGCTAGGTGGCCTGTTTTTTTTGTTTTTTGTTTTTTGTTTTTTTTTTTTTTTTTTTTGAGGCAAGGTCTTGCTCGGTAGCACAGGCTGGTCCTGAACTCACTGTAGAGCCCAGGCTGGCCTTGGACTCATGGCAGTCCTCCTGTCTTAGCCTCCCAAGTGCTGGGATTACAGGCATGTACCAACATGCAGAGCTTATGTGGTGCTGGGAATTGAACCCAAGTCCCTCGCACTTGGTAGGCAAGTGCTTGAACCGCTGAGCTATTCCTCCAGCTCCGGCCATTTTTTAAAAAAAGTTATATTATCCTGATTCTTTTTGCTGAGACCCCATACCAGAAACTTCTGAGAAGAGCCACAAAGGGGAACAGGTCTGTGACCAAGGAGCTGCAGAAAAAATAAACAGCCTGAGAATTAAGACTAAATACACTCTAAACAATAAAATTAAGAGACCCAAGCATGTGTTTATTATAACCGCCGAGGGACACGGCTTCAAAGGAAAAGGGATCCCTGCTCACAGGATGGATCAGGCAGATGCAGAAACTTGGACATGAAGGAGATGGGAGGAAAAGTGAAGTCCCAAGCAGCCTTCCCTTTGCTGTGTTCCAAACTACAGAGCCGTCACAGCAGCCTGGACTGTGATGGAATATCTAGAAGCAAAATTTGTAGACCCGAAAGATTACTAAGCCCAGGAGAGGCGAGCACACTAAAATGGGAGTAAGACAGACATTTTGCAGGTGTAAGAGGAAAAAATAGATTACACAGTAAACCTCAGTAGAAAAGAAACCAACCCAGGCTGGGACAGGGTCTACCAGAGGTGGAGGGAGTCCTGCAAGGACAGGGATTTTCTTGCGCGACCCACAGCCCAGGAGAACCAGGGGATGACGAGAGAAATGGCATCAAAGTAGCACGGCAGAAAAAGAAATAGGAGCTTCGAGTAGGGGGTTACTCGTGGGGTTAAGTCATAGGGGTTAGGCACTGTCCCGAGACGAGCCTCCACCCCACTTGAAACCCCAACTCAGTGAGTCCAACTGTGACCCTGGAGACTGCCTTCAAACTACTGAGATAAAGATCCCACAAAGCACTGGGGCAACTACATATGCATGGTCTCTGTCCCCAGCAATGGCTTCATGAGTAACTGGTCACCTGGGAAAGGGTCTCACTAAGTCGCCCAGGCTGTGCTCAAACCTGCAACCTTCCTGCCTCAGCCCAGCATGCTGAGATGTCAGCCCTGCGCCACTGGGCCCAGCCGGCCAGCCGTCGACTCCACATCTTGGATCTTGCAGTCTTTCTCTGCTGTGGCCACTGTCACTACCCCCGTCACCTATTCTAGCAGCCTCGCTGGTCTCTCTGCCTCCGAATAGACTAAGTCATGTACCGCTCTGCAGCCACCAAAATGCTAAAATACCCCACTTTTCCAGCCTTGCTCCTCGTGGAGTGCAACCGCTCGCGAGCGTGGCTCTGAAGCCCCTGCGGTGACTCACTCCTGCCCACCTAGCTAAGCTCTTCTTAGCACTTCATTCTTCGCACGCTGTGCAGCAAACCTTTCCAGAGATCACACAACTGGGTCTTCACCTGGGAGACCCGTCCTCTCTTCAGCTTTGGTCTGTCAGGGCACATCTTGAGTCCTCAGTGTCATTCCTCTTTGGAAGCTGCTTTTTTTTTCTGAGACTGGGTCTCAGTCTGTAATCCAGGCTGGTACTGTACTCACAAAGCCCAAGAGGGCCTCAAAATCTCGGCAACCCTCCTGCCTCGCCCTCCCAAGTGCTGGCATTACGAGTGTGTACGTCAGGCGGGCTAGGCAACCACTGCAAACACTGAGCAATGCCCCCAGCCTCTCCTGACCCCTTGACGAGGCCCGTCTGCGCTGTAAGCTTCCCTAACACAACATCCATTGTCCTTTGTCCACGAATCCGTCTACTCAGAAAGTAGGGCTCTGTCTATTCATGGTTGTTGCCCCAACACCCAGTGGCTTCAAAATTCTGCAAGCCTCCAGAAATGTTACTGTATAAATGCAAAGAAATAATATGACAGAGACAAATATAAAGCCAGAATTAATGAGAGATGTGCCCCTTTGGAACAGACTGGGTACACAGTTCCCGTCTGTTCTCATTGGAGTGAGAAGCACATTTCATGGTTTTCACAGTTGATAAGGAAACAGACATGCAGCGCAGCGTCAGGAGTTACAGACCCTGTGTCTTCTGCACTGTTTCCAGGTCAGCGAGGTGGACGGAGAAGTTTATCTCGTAGACACATGTGCTCTATGAGAAAAGCAGGAGCGACAAAGTCAGCCAGAAAGGGGGAGAGACAGGAACTGCAATAGAAAGGCTCTGAGCATCGCCCCATGTGGCCTCCACGGGGCCACATTATACAGCTACCAGAAAGTATCAGAAATCACTAACTTCACTGGAAATCAAAATACCCTGAAAAAGATGACCGCAACACATGCTGGGCTTTTGTAAGTCAGTGCAGCTGGCCTCACAATAGTAAGAGAAAGGTATTGATAACTCGTCTTTTAAAAGGCGTCTGAAATGAGCATTCAGGGCTGGGCTCATTCTCCATTCCAGGCATGGAGTCAGGCCTGAATGCTGCAGTCTGGAGCCAAGTCACGGGGAATATACAGAAATGTTTTAATACAGGAATGAGAAAAGGAAGGGGGGAAAAAACCCTTGTATTTTTTATAAGGATCGGTCTATGTATCCCATCTGGCTTCAGTAAGATGACTTTGATTCATTACACTCATTTGACATGACTTGGAAATTCTCTAATTTGGTATCTCGTCTCATGGCTCCTCACGGGAGTGCTGCCGCTGCCTCCTGCTTTGCATGATGAGTAACTACACTGCTGTCTGCGTCTTTCATTAGGTGAGCATCAGAGAGAGAAGTGATCCAAAAGGAAAATTTGCAAACCACTTAGAAGCTTTAAAAATAAAAATTTTTCTCATATTTGCTTCAGTTTAAGTTTTTTTGTTTGGTTTTAGCTGGCATCAAGAAAAATGTCCTGGAGTCACAATAAAAAAAAAAAAAGTAGCTGGAGTATGTTTTTCTAAGGGCTGAGTTAAAGGTGTTTTGAAAATAATTAATGAGAATCTCCATTAAACTAAAACATGTTTAATCTTGCTCTCCAGCATAAGAAATGTCTTCAGAAATATTAATGGTTTTCATCTTTTGGCCAACACACGCACATGCACACACATGCACAAACACACACTAACTTTTGATCAGTCAAGGTCTAGGTTTATATTGACTGCTGCTAATGCTAGTGGAGAAGGAAACTTTAAAAAGGAGACAGACTTAGAAGGAAATAACTTTAAGAGCTTTACAGGATGGAACAAAAAACAGTATTTTGGAACCTGTTTATGTGAAGAGAGGGTGAGTTGTCTACTTCATACAACACCAAAGCCAGTGTACGCAACCCACGCGGCAAGCTCCAGCAGGTAGAAGTTACTGAGGAAAACTTACGTGGTGGTCACAGGAGATGACAGAACAACATGGGATGTGAGGTGGCTGTCAGAGGACAGGGCAGGGCTTTCTGAAGGACAGATACACCAGGCTCAGTGGCCCAGGCCTATCAACCCACTCTGGGAAGCAGAGGCAGGAGGATCCAACGTTTGAGTTCAGCCTAGGCAACTTGGAGAGAACCAAAAAAAAAAAAAAAAAAATTGAAAAATGGACTGGGGAATGTACCAACAGCTTGGCATGCACAGGCGCTGGGCTCGGTCCCCAGCACCAATCAATCAATAAAAATACAAGTGGAACAAGAGGGAGGCGTTTCCTAACGCCCACAACCCAACCAGAGTGAACCTTATGCTTATCTGTTAATCCGTATTTGTTAAGATGAAAATGCTCTGGAAGTCTTCACATCTGCCAAGTTGATTCCAAGTTATGAAAGCCACCAGTAAAGACTTAAAATATTTTATAAATTGGAAGCTTATCGATAACGCTTCTTAGGAAAAAAGAGAGGAAAAACCCCTTTCTCCCCACAATGGCTCCGGGTTTCCCTCCTTTCTTCTGGGGAGGAGCTGTGACACAGACCCCCGAGAGGGAAGTTTCTGGGGACTGATTAAACATGACATCGGGATTAAATAAACTAAGAAGGAAAAAGCACTCACTGGATGTAGTCATGTGACAGAGAAGGGGTCATGACCCGATGAGGCCAATTCTTAAACCTTACGATCAAGAATTTGTTTCTGACTATGTTAGTGTAGAACCTTGCTGGATGGTGATGTAATTCAATAAGAAGCCAGCCATTACCAGTAACTTTCATTCTTCTTAATGGTAGTAAGATGCACCTTTGGAGGGTCTGTTCCCACATTTGCTCCACAAGTTTACCGAGTATCTACACAGTGACTTTGATTTTAAAATGGACTTAACAATCTGGCCTCTTCAGCCTACAGGTGCCTTCTCACCTTCCAGGAATGTTCTGAAAAAACAAAAACAAAAAGAAAACCTACCATTAACTATGTAGGATACACCCTGCTGGACTTTACGATTGTGACATCTCCAGCCTCTCTGCTGTTTACTTGAGACAGTGTTTCACTAAGTTACCAAAGCTGGGCTAGAATATGCCATCCTCCTGCCTGAGCCTCCCAGAGTGCTGGGAAGACAGGCCTGTGCCACCAGCCCAGCTAAAGTATCTACTTTTATGATGAGATTGTCACCTACACGTGTCTTTATCACCCTTAGTTGGTCCAACACCAATACAATTACATTTTGGTTATCTGGCTACTGTGGATCTTCATACAAATTATACACTAGTTGCTGCTCATCACATAACTGTGAAGACATTTTTTCTAAGGTGGGGACTGACCCTCAAATGACTGTCTGAGCTCTTGTTCAAAGTGGAGCTATCCAGAAGAGCAAGTCAAATCCCTTATTAAAGCCACGGGGGAAATGTTTATAACCAACTGAATTGCTACAGTTGAACTTGGCTCGTTTTTTTTTTTTCTTTTTTGGGATACAGAGCAAGGCTCGTCCAGGCTGGTCCTCAGACTCACAGCAATCCTCCTGCCTCAGCCTTCTAAGTGCTGGGATTACAGGCCTGTGCCGTCGAGCCTGGCTTATGTGGTGCTGGGGAATTGAACTCAGGGCCTTGTCCTTGCTAAGCAAGCACTTTAACTGTTGAGCTGTGCCTCCAGCCCCTGGTTCATTATTCCTGTGGTGGAAAATTACACGTCATTGCTTATTTGCCTAAGTAACCGTCAAGCTTTCAAGTTACCCAGGGACCTTATGTGCCAACCACATGCTGCCGCAGTACTCCAGGACACGACTTACCTGGAAACTCGGGTGTCAGAGAACCAAGTGTGTATGTTCGCCCATCCATTTCCGGGGCAGTGGCTAGGCAAGGCCTGCTCGCCTGTCAGTAAGGAGCTGAGGGGCGAGGCTGAACTAGGAGGGTCCCACCTTCAGGGCTGATGCTCAGGGAAGACACAGGGTTAAGTGCCACATCATTTTTGCAGCATGCTACTGGCCACACCAAGTTTTAGGGAAAACCAGACTCAAAGAAGTGGCCATAGGACTCAGCAGGAAGTGCACTGCAAAAGGGGTCGAGACAGGCCTAGGGCGTAGACTGCAAGAACCCCTAGCACCAAGCCGCCCGAGTCTCCTTTAGTCGTTCACATCTTCTAGTCTGGTATCAGTGGCTTTCCCCCTCACCCCCGAGCCTGAGCACATAAATATTAACTTACTTTGTCATTGTAAGATACTGTCTCGATCGTGCTGTGGCCCGGAAGAGGAGGAACACTGGCTTGGCAGGCAAGCTGAGCTTCTAAGAGAGGAGCTGAGCAGCACAGATTGTGTAACCTTAGGGCGGAAAATGACATAAAAATTACCTTATATACGGGGCAATAGGAATATGTAAAACAGGAAATGACACAGATGAAAAAGCTTAAATATCCACCCACTACTACGCATCACAGCGTACTTAGCAGCGGTCCGTACCTTCTAAATACTGGGACTGGTTTCACTGAAGAGCATTCTCCTAGGGGGGTTGCGAGGGAGTGAGGCTCCACCTCCTGTCAGATCGGCGGCAGCGGCGTTAAGACCTGATAGGCCCACGCTGACAGTGGGCGGAGCTTCACTCATCCTGGTAGCCAGGTCCTCCTAAAGCCACAGACAGGAGTGGAGGGATGTCCAGGACACCTGCTTTACAGTATTTGGTGAACTCTCAAATCATTCTATTCAAAGAGCAACACCCATGAACTTTTAAAATGAGCCATTTATTAAATCTTAACAGTTATGTTAAGTTACAGGTACGTTTGATTCATAGTATTTCACATGGAAAAGTCTTAAACTCCTATAGGCAAGCAAAATAGTACCACACGACATAGAAGCAGGAGAGGGTTACTGCTAAACATTCAAATAAGGCAAGTATTCAAAACAGCAAAATAATAAAAAGCTGTAAGCATTCCTTTAAGAGAAGTCCACACTACAAGCTAACCGGTCCTTCTGGGTGTATTCGGAGGCGGGGCGGGGTTTCTTTTCCTTCTAAACCATCAGAGAAAGGGAGAAGCCCCTGAACAGACACAGCCGCGCTCTGCACTGCAATCTGCAGTTGCTGCCTTTAAATTAAAATCCACAAAGTGCACAATGAAGATATATCGAGAAATGGAATCTGCTACTCTAACAACAGCTGCCCATGCTCAATACTTAGTGGTTTATTGGACCAAATTATGTCTCATCGGGGGGGAAAAAAAGAAGCCACCGTAAAACATGTAGCTTGAAATGTATGCTAATACTTTCCTTAGAAACCAAAAGTTATGGAGGCAAAGGGTCGTTACCGGAAGGAATAGAAAGTAACGCGCTAGAACGACCAAACATTCCCAAAGAACAAGCACCACAAGGGACCAGCGCGCGGCCGGGCCGCCGCGGCTCACTCCAGCCAGTCCACCTCGTCGAACTCCGAGTCGTCCTCCGAGTCGCTGTACTCCACGGCGATGCGGCGCGACAGGATGGTGGCCACGTCGTTCTCGATGCGCTCGTGCTTGGCTTCCTGCTCGCGCTGCTCCTCCACTTTGCGCAGCTGAATACCTGCCCAGCGAACCAAAGCCACGCGTGACCTCGGGCAGGCGACGCGCAAGGTCGGGAGGCCGCTCCATCTTCCCGCGCGCCGCCTGCGACCTGGCCGGCGCCGCCAGCTCTGCGCACGCGGGCGCGCGCGGACCGGCCGCCGTTACCGTTCTCGGGGAGGGAAGGGGCCTGTGACGGCTTTACCCCCGACCCTGGGGCCTGCTATCCGGCAGCTGCCCAGGACCCGCTGGGTAAACACCGAGCAAGGATAGTGGGCCGCCGCTCGCCCGTGTCACTAGGGGAGACGTCTGACGCCCGCCCAGTGTCCCCAGACCGCGCGGCACCGATACCCCAAATGAACGACGTGACCGTGGAGGGACGTGCCGTTTGCGAGGGAGTGTGCGTGTTAGACGTACCATAAAGGATTTTAAATTTTTACAGTATGTATATACTGGTATTTAAACTTCCCAATAGATACTTAAATTACTGTGAAATATGAAAATAGCATGACTGAATGCGCTGGATTGCCTGGAAACCTGCTTAAAGCGTGACATGGCCCTGGCTGGCCTTTCGGCGGGCCAGCACCCCGCGACTCCGCGCACGCGATCCCGGCCGGGCCACCCCGCCGCGCCCGGCTCACCTTTGCGGATGGCCTCCAGCAGCACGCTGCGGGCGTCGCTGATGACCGGCAGGGTGGATGGGTGGCGCTTTGGCTCCGCAGCAGACACGACTTGGGAGGGAGGGGACGGCGGCATCAGGGGCGCGTGGGGGCCGGACGCGGCCGAGGGCGCCGGGTGCAGCCCGGAGGGGGCGTGGGCCAGGCCGGCCACCCCGGCGGGCGAGGGGGGCCGCGCGCCGGGCGGGGGCAGCGGCGGCGGCGGGGGCGGCGGGGGCAGCCCCTGGACCTCGCCGGGCGGGAGCGGGTGCGCGGGCACAGTCTCGCCGGCGGGCGCGGCGCGGGCGACCGGCGGCGAGGGCTGCACCAGCGGGGGCGCGATGGGCGGCGGCGCGGGGTGCAGCACGCCGGGGGCGATCTGCAGGGGCGCGGGCGGGGGCGGCACGGCGGGCGCCTGCAGGGCGGCGGCGGCGGGCGGCGGCGGCGGGGGCGGGACCGGCGGGGGCGGCGTGGAGGTGAGCGAGGCCCGCAGCGAGGTCGTGGACAGGGCGGATGGGAGCGGGGGCGGCGGCGGGGGCGGCGTGGGGCTCACGAAGACGGCTGTCCTGCCCGTGGCTGGCGACTGAGGCCGGTTTTCTATCAACCCTGTCGCAGAACTGAAATGACCGAAAAAGGAATTCTCGCGGGTACCAGCAGGGAGAAAGGAAGGCAGAGCTGCACGGGGCCCTGAGCGACCCCGCCAGCACGAGGCTCGCCGCTGCGCAGCGTCCCCTCGGTCCCCACGGTCCCACACTTCAGAGGGAGGGCTGGAAGCGCGGAAAACCCAAGCGCGTGGGCGGCGGTTCCGGCCCGTGGGACGGCCCCGTGGGTTCAAGCATGCTACACCCACTAGGCCAGCTCCACTCAACCCTTCTCCTACTGCAGGAGGGGCAGATACTTGGGGCCAGCGCTGTGCCGGGTTTGTACTGCGGCTACCAGGCCTCCAATCAATCGCGGCTGATTAAGATCCCCGGAAAGGAAAATTGACAGCTCTCTCTTCCAGGGGCGGGGCCTTCCAATGGCTCAGTCACGGCCAGCTGGATTTTTTAAAAATGAAAATTATAAAATTGATCTCCAGCTCTCTCTATTAGAACATGTCTTTACTATTTCTCTATTAAATCTTCTAATTTGGTTAACTGACCAGACTGAAATTCAAAAAACTTTTTACTGCAGGATTACCACTACAAGTCACTGCCTGTTGTCTTTGAGGTTTTTAAAGTATTTTTCTTAATATAAAATTAGTAGCCAGGCCCAACGGGGCACGCCTGCAATCACAGCCCTCTGGGAAGCTGAGGCAGGAGGACTGTGAGTTCAAGCCCAGCCTGGGCATGTCAATACTTTGTGGAGACTCTGCCTCAAAAGTAAAAGCTGGCCTGGGGGTGTCGCTGGGTGAGAATGTCTTGCACTCGCTCACTACACACAGACACGCACACACACACACATGGACGTGCGTGCTTCTGGTTTCCTTAAACTCTTACTACACTGCAGAATATTCCTTGATAACAAAGTTATCATAAAATGAAACACTTATTTTTTCTTTATGGAGGCAGGATCTCGCTCTGCAGTCCAGGCTGGCCTCAAACACACAGCAATTCTGCCTCTGCCTCCTTAGTGCTAGGATTACAGGTGGACACCACCACACTCGGCTTATGCGGTGCTGGGGAATCAAACCCAGGGCCTGGGGCTTGCTAGGCAAGCACTTTAACCACTGAGCTATTCCTGCAGCCCAATAAGATACATTTTAATCTTTAAAAGTTTATTAGCTAACTTTTCCCAGGAGGATGTATGACCTCTAACTGAAAGATGGCGAAGCACCTCACAGGGCCACATGGGACTGTTGCCTCGTTTCTATGGAGTTTTCCTGAAACACAATGTATTCATCTGCATGTCGACCGTCTACAGCTGCTTTCATACAAGGAGGAAAGAACAGAAACCACGTGGCCAGAAAGCCTAGTAAGACACGTGCTACCAGATCTTTCAGGGAAAAGGCCACGGACCCCTCAGACACAACGCCACGGGCCTGTCGCAGCATACCTGATACAGGTGGGAATGGGCTTCGGGTCTCCTGCTCCGTGCATCGGGGGTGGGGGTGGGGGCTCGTGCGGTCTGACCAAGACCCTCTCCTCTGCTCTGGTCAGGAGCTCACTCATCTGACTAAATGGCAAGGCAGCCAGCGAGTAAGACCCATCCATGTGGTCCACATATGTCTGAGGTCTGAAAGAAACATGCAACATCGGAGTGTTTTTCTTGAGTTACTGGAGAAATAAAGTCCACAAAAGTTTATCATTTGAATGTCAATACTGTATTATTTATTCATTTTGTGGTACAGGGGATGAAGCTCGGAGCCTTGACAGGGAGCGACATCCCAGCCCACTTTTATTTTTGATTTACAGACAGGGTCTTGCTAAGTCACTAAGTCCCCAAGGCAGGGCTTGAACTTCTGATCCTTCTGCCTCAGCCTCCCAGAGCACTGACATTACAGGCCTACGCCACTTTCTTAGAGAAAAAGATTACATTAACTTTACTTTTAAGACAAACGATGATTAGGGCTACAAGTATTTAAAGCTATTTTTAGAGTAAGAATCCAATTGATAAGGGTTAAAATTATATACAATAATCGTACACACATGACAATAACCTTTAGGAAATCATGTTCAACATTATCTGCCTTTACTTCATACTTCTTCTTTTTAAGAAGCTGGCAATAACAGAAAGATAAAACGTGAGCCATGGAACTTTCCACCACTTGGGTGTCTGGCAGCTCTTTTAAACTTCTGTCTTCCTGAAGTCTCACACCCGGAAACACCTATGCAGTTCCAGCACTAGAAAAATGGCGAGCTTCGCTGTCTTGGGCCTTTAAGTGTCTCAAGGGAACACGCGTACGCAGAAGCTGCTGACTTGATAATGGCAACACAAGACTCAGGCCGGCCGTGTGCAAAGCCGAGACCTCTGGGAACAGAGGTGGATTTAACAGATGGCCCAGCCGGCTCAGAAACTATTACATTTATACTCCCAGTTCGGAAAAAAAAAATACCTTTGTTATGTAACTATAGCAGAAATACTTGTCTACAGATATTAATTTTTTCAACCTCAATTTTTTTCATTTTTAGTGACGCAGCTGATATCTCAGATGTATGTCTCTTAAAATAGCTCAAGATACTTCATACTGATGTCCCAAAAACATACATACATCACTCAGAAGAGAACATTACGCTCTTTTCTGTTAAAAATTCAGTATGACTATAAATTTCTCCACAGAGCTATGTCAGTACGCTGCATTTTCCCACAGTGGCGTGTTGCGCAGATGGGAACCTTGGCCACGGGGAGTGGCAGGGGACTCGGTCCCTCTTTCAGCAGCAGGGGAGGAGGAGCTTTGTTTGACAGTTCTGGCACACCTGGGGGGGCAGCATATGAAGAAGGCGAGGACAGATAAAGGACTAACGGGCCCCTCTGGTGTGTACCCAGCACAACGGTAACACTTCAAAAGCCCCTCTGCACGGCGGGCTCTGTATGAGTGCCAGGAGAGGGCCTGAAGCACTGAGGGGAGCTGAGGCTTCAGATGGAGGCTGGAATAGCCCCGGGAACCATGCACTCTGAACCCCTCCTCCGGCACACGCCAGGCGGAAAGGTAGCTTTCCAACGGGAGCCTGCAGTGGGCTCTGAGCCCATCTTCATGTTTGCAACCCGGCACAGGCCAGCACCCCCCATCGACAACAACAGCAAGGACAGAGAACCTTGGTTCGAAATGTGAGGCGGGCCCATTGGCGACTTCGATGTGCTTATGTAAGAGGCCGGCGTCGTCCTCGGCCAGCTCGGGGCCCTGGGCCAGCTTCTGCCATTCTCTCCGCCTGTCGTGAGGTGCTCTGGGCACTTTCTCTGGTTCATGAGGACGATCTAGATTTTTCTGCTATAACAGATGTATTGAAACAAAGCCAAATGTTGAGGTGTTAGTTTAGTTTAAAAAAAAAAAAAAGGAGGAAACAAGCAAATTGTTCTCGTGGGCCCCGAGCTTTCCACCTTCCAGTAGCACGGCGGTCAAAGGAAGCAGACGGTGCGCTTCTGCACTCAGACTCTGCTGAGCTAGGGCGCGGGAATCCCAGGTGCATGTCTGGGTTTCTAGCGCTGACTCTGAATGGATGCGCCAGATACACAAGTGTACGCCTCAAAAATAAAACCAGAGGCCAGAAAGTCCTTTCAGATGAAAAGAATTCAGCAACTCATGTCTCCACAGCTATGGGCCTGCGCTTCCTCCCACGAACAGCATTGTCTACCTCTAACCAAAATATGAGCATGTACGCAGGTCAAGCTGTCTGGAAGTGACCTGCCAGCTGGCTGACACCAGGAAATCAAATTCAGTCATCAGGTGAGCCATAACAAATGTGTCACTCAACAGAAAATGGGGTCCTTTAAAAACAACTTCCAGAGGGGAGAAGAATAACGTGTGCTGGGCATGAGTTCCAAATGTCAGATGCCCCAAGGGGCCACTGAGGTGACACAGGTGAACAAAGCTGGTGTCACAGGTAAGATAGGGACTGTGGTGGATGAGACAGTAAAAGGAATTCCAGTTCAAAAAACTGTAAACTCCTGCATTTGGCACCCGTAACGGCCTGCAGGCAGGATGTGGCTTGCCAGCCCCCAGTTCGGCCTCTGGCCAGGACACAGGGACACTGTCTGCACAGAAGATGATAACAAGGGGGCATTATGGGAACAGAGAGGGGAGGGGTGCAGGGGAGGGATGTGGACACTTTGCCTCCCTAGTTCTGCCCATATCCAACTCGCTTCCGTATTTTCTGTAACCACTAAAATGAAATCAAGTTCATCAATGCGAATTTCATTTAAAAAAAGGAAGTAGAGAATGACAACGAGGCTGACAGACTGACAGAAAATATCATGACAGCGTGACCGCCTCTCTCAGGTGCTCACGGTACATTTAGGGCAGCTCTGTGCCAGGAAAATTCTCGCTTCTCTTCGGCCTCTCCCCATACCGCAGTGTTCCCTTACTTCTTGGTTCTAGAATGGGCTTCTCTCCTTTGGTCCACCTATCAATCCTAAGGACCCCACAAGTCCACAGCTGGCTGTGTTACAGGTGCACACCGCAGAGCCTGCTGGCTCACGCAGGTGCCCCTCCGTGCCACCCGAGTCTGTTCCCTCCTGTTAGGGCGCTTACAGACCACACTGTCACGATCTGCAGGCTGGCCTGTTACTCCGCAGACTGAAGGGTACAGTTATTAACTGAACTCAACAAATTAAGACTGTTCGAGCACAGGATTAACGAAGCCTCACATAGGAAACATCAATACCCCAGATAACTCTGATTTTTAAATCTCTCCCGTACCTTCTGCTTCCTCTTCTCCTTCCTCTTATCCTCTGTATCTTGCAACATTTTTTCTTTCCACAGATCGAAGAAGTAGGAAGGGTTGGTGTAAAACTTCAAGCCTTCTTTGCCATCATCTCTGCAGTGTATAAAAGGAAATGATTAGGATGACAGAGAGCTGACCGGAATAGACAGAAGTGTACTGAAATGTTTTCCCCCTCACATTAATAAGACAGGCCCTGTTAAAAATACTGCCAAAAAGAATACTGCACTAATGCAAAATTTCTTACAAATCAGAATGGAAACTAAAGTAGAAGAGCAGGTATTTTTTGGAGTTGAAATTAATTATTTAAAGTACAGCTGAGCAAGTTCACCCTCACTTCTGGTGAACATCCAAGTTTTTAAAAATCCTTTGAGAAATTCCAGTAGTTATAAATAGTTCTGCCAAAGCTAAGAGCCTAAGTTTCTGCCAAAACTCTTATTATCTTTCTGAATTCAAGAGATACCACCTAAGAATCACTCAGAGTGACATTCATATCCAAAGACCTGCACACTGATTTATGGTCTGAAATAACTATCTGAATACCATTTCATTCAGGAAACATGTCTGTGCATCTGTTATGGTTTGGATCTGGAATGTCCCCCAAAGCCTCATGTGTTTACATGTTGTGAATTATCTATGGACTTCAGATGCTGGTGGGTGATGGGGCCTGGTGGGAATGGCTAGAACCCTGGGGCATGACCTGCTCTGCCCTTCCTGTAGCCCTCTGCTTTCCATCGGCCATAGGCCTCTGCCTGGTGCCTCTACCACTGTTGGCTGCCCACGAATGGACTGAGACCCTCTGCAACAGTGAGCTACAATATGCCTCTCCTGGGATTAAGTGTCCGGTATTCTGTCCGAACAGCAAGAAAGTAACTAAGACAGCATCTGAAAGGAACAACTAACTTAACAAGTCATGTGAGAGGAGTTCAAAGACAGGCAACTTTGGATTCTAAGCAGTAAGAAGCATTTAAAAAACATACTATATGTTCTTTGGGCAAAAAGTAAATGTATCGGGGCGGGCAGGAGAAGCAAAAACAATGCTATTGATTTCGTTAGTATGATGGAATTTTGAGCTGTTTTTCATTTGATTAAAGATTAAAAAGCAACAGCAGCTTGATGACCCTACGAGGTACTGGTGTGCTGTTGCCATGATAACTGTGTCGGGTGGGTCCTGACATGCACACACCAGCACCTCCGGAAGTCAGGGTGGTGGAGGTGCCCTGGGGGGCGGCGGGGCTGCTCTGGGCCCCTCTGCCGCCACTGACGGCCCTCGCCCCCAGCCCGGACCTGTAGGGCGTGAGGATGTTGAGTGGTGGCGGCCGCTCGCACACGTCATAAGTCTCCTGCAGCGGGATGGGCAGCGTCTTGCGGTCGAAAAGCTGCTGGTCCTGGATCGTGGAGCTCCGGAAGGCTTTCCTCATCGTTATGTCTTGCAGGGACACTGCAGCGGAAGCCAAGGACCCGTTTTACTTTATCTCCCCATGAGGACAGACCCATGGGGACACATGCATACTGCCCTTGTCTCCGAGCCACCCCAGGCGTCTTTTCCGGTTCTTTCCCGGCCGCCACTGTGGTTCCGAGTCTCCTCTTCCTGCCCTCTCTGATCTTTGCTCACATCTCCCTTTATTTCTTCTCTAATACCTCTCCGAAGAATGCTGTGGTTACTGGTGGCACTGTGGGCTCAACACATGGGTGACCTCGTACCGTACGCACCGTAAGTACTACACAGGTGCTACACAGGTAAAACACGCTGTACTATAAAGGCCGTGACCAAGTGAGGTGATCGGCATGAGGCAATCTACGCTCATTATCTGTACCAGAAAGATTTCCACCCAACCCCAAGTTCTCAAAGACCGAGCCTGTCCTGTCCCTGAGTGTCCCCAGGAACTGGCACAGCCTTGAACACTGATGATTTCAAACTAACTTCATTTACTTCCTTTCCTGTGGATCACGCAGGAAATGCCACACACTGCACAGTGTAACACAAGCACCATACGGGGCCGCGGGGACCCAGAACACAAGAAACACCAACTTTGTTCTTAACTCCCATGGCGATTTTCTTCATATCAAAAAAAAGTAGGTAATTTCTTAAGTAGTTACTGTGGCCTCAAGTTCATAGACAAATACTTTGTACCACAGCAAGGTCATTAATGAACAATTATAACAGTTCTCAAACTATGTATCTTCCCAAATAGGACTTCTGCCATTCTCCAACGTGAAATTCATTCAACACAAACATCTGGACCTATGGCACAGGTGGGGCAATGACACGGCCCGACAGTGGCCACACCATAATGGCCTTGGCGACAATTTCACGGATAATACAAGTTTTAACACACTTGAACACCACGACAGAACTCAGACAAGGAAGACACTTTCTCCCATCTCGGCTTAAGAGCGGTGGTGGGGTGCCACATGAGGGCACAGACTGGGGCCCTGCTGTCCCCACCACGCTCCCTGCACTCAGTCTTCACAACAGTTCAGTGAGACAGGAATTATTATTCCAGATATAAACATAAGGAAGCCAAGGCTGGGTTGGAGGAATAGCACAGAGGTTATAGTGGCGGCCTAGCAAGTGCACGGCCCTAAGCTTGATTCCCCAACACCACATACACCCGGCACGATGGCTCATGCCTGTAATCCCAGCACGTGGGAAGCTGAGACAGGATGATTGCCATGACTTTGAGGCCAGCCTGGGCTACGTGGAGAGTTCAAGGCTGGCTTGGACTTCAGAGCAAGACCTTGTCTCAAAAAAAAAAAAAAAAAAAAAGTACAAGCCATTCAATTGGAAATTAGGCAAAAATGCAGGAGAGGGCAGAAGAATAAATAAATAAATAAACAAATACACGTGCAAAGTCACTAAATGGCTGCTTCTCCAAAGACGATTTGAAGATAGCTCATAAGCACATAGGAAGACACTCAGCATTACGACTCATCAGGATCTACAAACACCAGTGAGGACACAAATGAACCTAAAAACGTGATGCTATGTGAAAGCCTGTCCCCAGTGGCTCCTCAGTGAGCTGGCAGGTCACGTGACATGCCCAAAGGCTCAGAAGTGAGCCAGTGGCTGCCAGAGCTGGGGGTGGGGGCCGACTGTCAGGGACTAGGGGCTGCCTCCGGCATGACAGGAGTGTCTTCAAATCCACTGTGGTGACAACTGCTTAGGTCTACTGAAGATACTGAAAACACCCCGCTGAGCTGCACATTCCAACTCTCAACAGATGAGCTGTAAGGTGTAGAGTATGAAACACACACACACACACACACACACACTCTCTCTCTCTCTCTCTCTCTCTCTCTCTCTCTCTCTCTCTCACCCCCTGCATCCAGAGCTACACGTTTACATTTCTGCAAGCAGCAGACAGAGCTGGGTGAGGCCTTTCCATCTCCATTATACATTAAATTAGATTCTGTCAGAAAGAGTTTGTTCAACTGCCCAGGTGTGAAGTGTTACATTTTACTTCTGCTTTTCAAGAGATATCATTTAATATTTTCACTCTACAGGTTTGGATCTAGCACATAATCCACAATTACGCTAAAAATTTTGTTGAACCAAAAATATTTTTGAAGATGGGATTATAAGATACTCACATTAAACAATTCTCTATTTTCCCAGAATCAACAAATGGGATTATACCAAATTAAAAACTTGCTGCATGGCAAAGGGAATTATCAACACAGTGAAAAGAGAACTGACAGAAGGGTAAAAAAACTTCACCACCTGTACCTCAGATAGGAGGCTAATAACTAGAATATACAAGGAACTGAAGATAAACAGAACCCTCAGACTCAAAAGACCTGATTAAAAAATGGGCGCCAGAAATGAACAAGCAGTTCTCAGATGAAGTCCAAATGGCCAGTAAATACATGGAAAGATGTCCAATATCCTTCGCCATTAGAGAAATGCAAATCAAAATATCACTAAGATATCATCTAACCCCAGAGAGAATGGCATATACCAAGAACTCAAACAGCCATCAATGCTGGTGAGGCTGTGGGGGAAAGGAATCCTCTTACTCTCCTGGTGGGATTGTAAACTGGTACAACCACTATGGGGGACAGTATGGAAATTCCTCCAAAGCCTGAAGATAAATAAATATTCCATTCAATCCAGTGATACCTCTTCTGGGAGTCCTTCCAAAAAAGTTAAACATATTATATGACAGTATGTCACGTGCACACCTATGTTCACAGCAGCACAGCTAACAGCAGCAAAAATGTGGAAGACACCAAAATACCCATCAACAGACCAATGGATACAAAAATTCTGACATATGTACACAATGGAGTACCAGTCTTCTATCAAGACAGACAGATCTGAGGCTTCTGTAGACAATGGACGCCACCTGAGACCACCATGCTCAGTGAAATGCGTCAGAGGCAGAGGATTAAATATCACTCTACTATGAGAAACTCAGAACACAGTCACTGTGTAGAACCAAATGGGGTGACGGTGTGAGCTGGGGGGAGGGCAAGGGAGGGTCGGAAGGGGGGGAAGGGAAGAGACTCTAATTTTGATGCAATATGCAATATTTTTGTGCACAAAACACTCAAGCTCAATATAAATATTATGTATCATGTATATATATATATGCATATAAATAAAATGGGGAAATTCTCTATGGTAGTTCAGTAAAAATTATGTTCTTTTGTTTCCTTTTGTAAATCAAATAAAGAGGCACTTGGGGAACATGAGCATCTGCCAAGGCTGAGACGTGTGCTCCCCATGAAGGTTTCTCAGGTCCATTAACGTGGCATCTTCCCCTGCCAGCCC
Source organism: Ctenodactylus gundi (assembly GCA_004027205.1). Classification (NCBI taxonomy): domain Eukaryota; kingdom Metazoa; phylum Chordata; class Mammalia; order Rodentia; family Ctenodactylidae; genus Ctenodactylus; species Ctenodactylus gundi. Next base: position 231,111 of record PVKB01001485.1, read on the forward strand.
TGCTGGCATCTTGGCATAGGACATTTCTGTCCTACATACTGACCGTTTACTTTTGAAATGCTCATTGAAAGTGGACAGTGACATTCAACAAGATGACTAGATCAGACTCTGGCCCCGTATCTACGCAAAAACACCCAAAGGAGTCACACTCTTATGGAACACATCGTAGGATCCCCGGGACTCACTCAACAGCTTTTATTTCTAAAACAAATGTACACAAATAAGTTACAAAGGTGAAAAGAGAAAGAGGATCAAACAGGGCCTGCATTTAAAAGGCCTATGAGAGCTGGGCCGGCACTCTGGGAGGCAGAGGCAGAAGGACCATGAGTTGGGGCACAGCCTGGGCAACTTAGTACCTGGTGAGACCCAGTCTTGAAATACCAAGTAAAACAAAATGGACCAGCTCAGAGCAGGGACCCTGGGGTCGATCCTATGTACCACATAATAAATACATAAAAATAAAAAATAAAAGGTCTATCAAAAAGTTAACAGGTAAACAGCACACAAAAGGGAGACACAGGGAGGGAGACGGGAAAGGCAGGTTGCGCAGGGGCACTCGGAGAGGGCAGCCAGCACCCCGGAACCGGAACCGGGCACTGCTCCCTGCCCCACCCACGCGACACTCACGCTCCTCCTCCTTGGGGTCCAGCTGGGTGACGCTCACAGACAGGCGGTCCACCCGTTCCTGCAGCGAGTTGACGCGGAAGGAGAAGCTGTGTGCCTCGTTGAACAGCTCTCCGAATATGTCCTCGGCATATTTACCTACGCGGGAACAAAACATATGCCGTGGGAGTGTCAAATCGCGGGGAAGGGCGCCCTGCCGTGCACAGAAGGCGGCCTAGAATCACCAACTCCACCATCAGGGCCTGGAGCTCTGTCCTGCTCTGCTGCCCAGGGCCACAGCAGAAGCACTAGCACGTAACGTAAGGTTCTCCAGAAACCTCCCTGTCCTGCCTCGGGGATGCCCAAAGCACGGATTCCGGAAACGCAGGAGGGACACTCTGTATTTTCCTATTATAATTTCTTTGAGGATATCACCAAAAATCTAAAATCCTTGTATTTCTCTAGTCATGGAAATGCCCATTACTAAAAAAAAAAAAAAAAAGCCAAAAGTGACCACAAGATCGTCCTGCTTGATGAACAGAGAAAATGGACATTTAAACAAACGTGAAAAAGCCTTTAAGCCAAAGTGTTGAGGGTGTGTGCATGCACACACGTAGGGTGCTGCGGGTCACCTCACATGACCCCTGTGCCTTGAACCCCACGTCCTCAGGCAAAGCTCACCTGACAACCCTGAGCCCCATCTTGACTCACGATGGCATCGCCCGTGTCACTCTGGGTTTCTGACAGCATGAAGATTTCCCTAGCTGACAGAACACGTGGAGACACCGCCATGCAATACACAACCGGCTAAAGCCCCAATAGCACGGTGGGGACAGCCACGTGGCTACAGCCCTCGCCCGGCCCCTCACACACCAAGTGGTACAAAACCCTCAGGAATCCTCATCCATCCTGCGTTTCTGTTCCTCAAGTTTCAGTCCTTTCTTCCCTTTCTTGGGAAAAAAAAATGCAAGAGAAGGTTTGCCTCACACAACTACACTTTCGAGGATAAGGACACACACGATCACTTTTATACCAAATACTCCTTTCCCATCAATCACAGACGTATCTTCTCAACAATCTCATGTGAAATATTCTGTTTCCGGATCTCACACCTGGTAACACCAACACTCACTCAGGCTGCTCAGCTGTCTGATGATGTTTGCCAAGGACACGTTGGTCACACACTCCAGCTCGTTCCTGACGCCCCGAGGCAGCGCTGTGTGGCACAGGTGCCTGGGGTCGATGTTTCTTTTCACGAGAGGCATGGTGAGGTCAACCTCGGTGCCAGGTCACCTGCGGGAAATCAGAACAGAAAGGAACCCCATTCAGTGTCAACCCAGTGACCCGCCCCTTCCGGCCAGGCCCGGCTCTGGCGCATGCCGGATCCACAGCTATCTCACTACATCCAGATACACCAGGCTTCTCGGGGGACACTCCAGATCTAATCGTACAGGTGGGTGGAAGAAGGGACTGGTTCCCAGAGATACAAGAGTAGGCAGGACTCCCCAAAATGGGAACCCTGGAATTGAAGGTCAAGTCACACCTATGCAGACCTGCCGAAGGAACGGACGGCTGCCGGGCTAGAGAGACCGGACGCTCAGCCTGGGAACATCACGGCGGCAGAAGTTTCATCCCCAGCAAGGACCATGCCACGAGGCAGTGACGCCGGCACGGAACCTCCCACCGAAGCAACTCCAGGGACAACTTCCCCACACTGACGGCGCAGAGGGAAAATGCTGAGATCTGATTCAAATTTAGAAGGAAACATGTGCCACCCGCCAGGCCGGGTCACCCCGTCCCTCAGCTAGACTGGCTGCTGTGACTGTAAGAACACTCTGGAAGGATTTTTTTTTTTAAAACAAAGGAATAAAACATCCTTTTATCGTTTCTACTGTTTGCAGTTACAGTATCCTAAGCCAATGCTTTGAAAATTTTTCTACATTTTAACCAATAGGAGCATTTATAATGATCTGACAAAAAATTTCAAAGACGACAGGATGACAACCACTGTCCCCTGTGATGACAGCTGTTCGCAGTCTGCCTCGACCTACCCCCGGGTAAGACATGGCTTCTGAAGAAAGAGGCCTCCCCTTTACCCGGCTTTATTTAATGACTGCCCTGGAAGTTCTGGAAAAATCTAATTGTACTCAAATGTTACTTGTTAACAAACTTTTACAAATGTTTCCCTGAAATTTGTCTCCTTATATATACAGTATTCTCTGTACACTTTCAAAATCTAAAATTGTGCAATATGAAGTATAAAGAAAATAACATTTTAAAAAACTTAAATAGTCATCTAATCCGACAGATTAAGACCGCCTGGAGCACACAGCACCTCCCCTTGGCCATCTTTGTCCTGACCCTCCCCGAAGGCGACCTAGGAAGCAAGTCTTGTGTTTCCTTGTGTGTTACCACTTAACGCAGCTCTGAGCACTTGCTTTACTCCGCAAAGTGAAAGGAACAGCGCACGTAGTGCTCTGCCCTGTCCACTTACAGCGCGCAACACTCACCCACAATGCTTTGTGCAGATGCAGCCTATGCATCTCACGGCTGTCACATTCCACTATACCACTGTGTCACCACTTACCGGCTCATTCTAACATTACTACGAGCTGTCCTCAGTCCGAGGCTATCTGCTTAACACTACAGGAAGCATTCATGTACGTGTGTTTTAGCAGACTCCTTTTTGTTTTGTTCTGTTTTGAGACAGGGTCTCACTCTGTAGCCCATGCTGATCCTAAACTCACTGTGGAGCCCAGGCTGGCCTTGGACTCGACAATCCTCAGTCCTCAGCTTCCTGAATGCTGGGATTACAGGTGCGTGCCACCACACCATTTTACATGGTGCCAGGGAATGAACCCAAGGCCTTAAGTGCTTTAACTTCCTGCCATTCCTCCAGCCCCACTCCCCCCCCCCCCTTTTTTTGAGACAGGGCCTCACTCCGCAGTCCAAGCTGGTTCTGAGCCCACTTGGTAGCCCAGGCTAGTCTTGAACACATGGCAATCCTGCCTCAGTGCTGGGATGACAGATGTGTGCCGCACATGTGATGCTGGAGAACCAGACCGGGCCCTGCACCTGCTCTAACCGCTGAGCAGCGGCTCCAGGCCCAGCGTGTACACTTCACTGTGACTATGAAACAGGAGGAGCACTTGGGGTAAGGACGGCACTGGCCAGCTTTCAGAGAGGCCGCCACACAGCTCCATGCCACAGCACGCGCCTTCCCAGGGCTGCCCGAAATCCTACCCACCCGGGCAGTCACGACAGCTCACTGCTGTTTTCGTTGTTTTCCGGGTAAGCAGGGGACTCAGCCGCCTTCCTGTTTCTGGCCTCCCGAGCCCTCTCCCGAGAGACGCCTGCTCCGGCTCGCGCATTTTCTATCAGCTATTTTCTGGCTACGGGGCGATCTGTAAGAGCAGAGCCGTGTCACATGACGCCCATCCCTTCTCTGTCACTTCCCAGGTCACTGTTAATTTAGAAGTCTTGTAGTAAATGAAGTTTCCACATGCAACATGGTGAGATTTACCAACCTCTTCCCTTTAAGTTCCCGACGCCAGCCTGCCTTCCGAGTGTCGGGCCTTTGCAGGGCCGGGATCAGCCACCGGCCACTTGCACTTTCTCTGGGCGCTGGTGTTCTCTCTCTCGCGTGTGTAACCGCTAGTAGACAGAATCTGCTTGGGGGCAAAGCGCGCCCCAGCCGAGCTGCCCACACGCCCATTCAGCACCCCGCTTGCACAGCCAAGTTTCTATATGTTTCTATTTTTTCCCAATTTTCCCAATATGTATTTGTGATACACAATGGTAACAGTAAATTTGAGAATTCTGTGTACGTACATAGCGCGTCAACTTCACGTTCTCCAGGGATTTCTACATCTGGGTCCGGGCCTGATGCCGGCACACTGCTCTACCTTTCCAGCAAGGGCTGATGATGTGCTGTATCAATGGGGTTTTATTATCTAGCTATCTGTATATCTGCACACACACACACACACACACACACACACAGAGAGAGAGAGAGAGAGAGAGAGAGAGAGAGAGAGAGAGAGAGAGAGAGGTTTGGATCTGGAATGACCCCAAAGTCTCATGTATTTAAATGTTATAGATTGTCTATGGAACCATGTGCTGTTGGGGGGTTGGGGCCTAGCCTGGAGAGATGGATCACAGGGTTGTAAATTGGATTACAGGCGTGTAATGGGAGCTTATCACACCTTCCACACCTGGATGCAGGAGGGGCTGATCCCTGGGAGGAGACCTGGAAGGATATATAAGCTGCTTCCTGCCTTCCTGGGAGGATGAGTCTCAGTTTGCCTTGACTTGACTTCTTGTCTGATGTCGTGAGAAGCCGCCTCCACCTCTCTCTCTGCCAGGTACTTCCATTACTGCCAGCCGCCCCTGAGTGGACAGTGACCTTCGGAAACTGTGAGCTAAAATAAACCTTTCCTCCCCTAAATTTGTGGATGTTGGGTACTGAGTCACAGCAACGGAAAAGTAACTAAGACTATATATATACATATATATGTATTTTGAGACAGGGTCTCTGTAGTCCAGGCTGATCCTGAACTCTTTATATTGCCCAGGCTGGCCTTGAACTCAGGGCAATTCTTCTGCCTCAGCCTCCTGAGGACCAGGACTAGAGGCGTGCACCACCATGCCCACCAGCTATTCTTCATGGGGTGCTGGGGACTGAGCACAGGGCTGGGCCAGTTGGATGCCGATCTGGATGACCACTAGGGGGAGTTCCCCTGTCCTGTTTCTTTAACAACACCAACATCTGCTTCATCTCGGCTCTGGCCGGCGTGGTGCTAGCCTACTAGGGCTGCACTGGGACTCTAGGAGTCAGGAGATTCCTCCTGCCTGCGAGCACGCTATCTCCCTCCAATTATTTCAGGATTCTTAAGTGCTTCTAAATATTGTTTTATAGTTTCCTGAAAAAAATCTGATGTATCTTTAGCTTACACATAAATTATACGTAATTTTTATACCAGAAATTGGGTATTCGTACAGTGTATTTCACTGCTGATAGTAAAAACTAAGTTGATTTAAAAAAATAACTATCTCCAGAAGCCTTCCTCATCCATACTAACTCGCCGGTAACTGTCTTAATCTCCGCCCGGCACCCAGGCTCGAATTCTGGGGGATTAGCAGCGCTGAGGGCCCATTGGCCTGCCTCTCTCCTAAACTGGACACTTCACAGATTCGGGTTTTTGATGTTACTGTTTTGCAGACATCTCTTACTAGATTAAGGAAGTTCCTTTCTCTTTCTAGTTTGCAAAGATTTTTAGAATTACAAATAGTGTTGATTTTATCAGTTTTTCCCATTGTGATTAAAGTGGTTAATCTGTTAACGAAATGACCCCCAGTGGTTTTTCTTTTGTTGTTCAATACCTGCGTCTTTGCAATTAATCCGGATTTTATAGTCTTACCTACATGGCGCCTGCTGGTTCTACCAGACAGATGTGGTAACGCTGCTCACGGCGCTTAGATTTGACTTGCGCTTCTGTCACGTGTGTGTCTGCAGCCTACGCTACTCGGGACATTTACTATTGCGAAGTTCCCACATTTTCTCCACCAACAGACTTTTCTTGGAGGTCTGCGCGTGCCACCAGCACAGCAGCCCGCCTCGGCCCTCCACCCGGGGGTGGCCCGCCTCGGCCTTCCGTCCTGGCGTGGCCCGCCAGGCCCTCTGTCCTGGGATGGCCCGCCTCGGCCCTCTGTCCTGGGGTGGCCCGCCAGGCCCTCTGGCCGCCTTCCTCCCGGGCTGCTGCTCTCACACTCGGTGCCTCCGGCCACCCTGCTGCCCCATCCTGCTCTCTGCCGGGATCCCCACCCTTCCTCACAGCACAGTGAGGCTCGGATGATCCCAGCCAGGCGCCACCCACGCTCTGGTGCCCTCACCTCTCATCCCTGCTCGCGTCTACCGAGACCACCGGGTCACACGCCGCCGCATGGGGTCTGCCCGTGTCCACACTCACGCGATGGGTCCCCACAGCAAACATCCTGCCTCCCTCAGCCGGCGCTTCCAGGGTTAGAAAACGGGGTGAGCAACAGACGATCAGCAGGACAGCAACTGCTGTCAACACACGCAGGGAAGAAGGAACCACCGGCAGAAAGCCGGAGGGGGCCCCCCGACTTCCTCAGGGCTGACAGACGCTAGTCACACTCACGTTTTCCAAAGGACCAACTTCCACGTGACTGGAGGAACTGCTTTTCACAATCTGCGTAGAAAGGAGCTACATGCGGGAGAACAATACCTTCCCACTGAACTGCGGAGCCGGCGCTTTACTCCGCGCCTGCAGGTTCTAGCTCAAGTCCTGGGGAGCGATCGCACGGCCGCTGAGGGGAGGCAAGCTGAACCACGCACAGCGTGGAAGTACTATTCTAACTGGAAAAAAAAATGACCATTGTGATTAAGGCAGTGTTTGTCGGTACAGAACGGATGCTTTTCTGGAAACAAAGTATCTTCCTCATTGGTGCCTCTGACTGCAACTCCGCAGGGCAGTGTTTCCCTACTCCTGTCCCCCTTGGGGGATTCTAACGGTCATTTATCTAAACTATGAAGATATTAGTGGCCAACATTTAAAGCCTAAATCTTGAGACAACTGCATGGCTCCTGTTCTGGAGATTTCTCCCGTCATCTTTAATGTATCCTCTCTTAGATTAGGGCGGAGGAAAAGTCAAACTCAAATGCTAGAAGGTAGAAATTCAGCAGCAAGCAAATATAAAACCACATTTATTTCAGTACCTTTAATAACACAAATGAAGTTTTCTGCTTCAAAGCAACGAAAACATGTGCACAGTGACGTGTGATTTTAACGTCTTCTGATTTATCAGATGGGCCTAACTTGGTCACCGAGAGAAAACTCCAGCAAGAGAGCCCAACTCCAACATGCTCAAACGTAAGCTCATTTTTGAAGCTTAATCTGCTCCCTCAGGTCACACCTAAAAGGCACTACATAGCATCCAAAAATTCTCCACTTTTTATTTCTAAGTTTCCTCATATAGTTTCCATATTTTTAGCAATTGTCGACTACTTAAAAAAGACTGTTAAGAGTATACCGATTTAAGTATATCCTAAAGAGTTTTAATTTTTAAGATAAAAATTTAGCTAAAATCTTCGCAGTGTTTTTTATTTAAAAAATAATTTTAACTAGGCAAGTCAGTGCACACCCATAACTGCAGCATTCGGGAGGCGGAGGCAGGAGGCCCATGAGTTCAAGGACAGCTCGATCTACTTATGGCAGCGGCCCCAACCTTTCTGACACCTTCCTTTCTGGTGTAGGTGAACACCATGCTCCCCAGGGCAGGAGTCGGTGGAGGTGCGCTTGCTGCCTGCTGTTTTAGGTTGTTGGCAGACAGCTCCGAAAGGGCAGCACCAGTGGGAGAAGGGCAGGGTGAAGCCCGCCTCCTGTCAATCAGCAGCAGTGTTAGAACCTGACACTTGCTTGTGCTGACAGGGGTGAGGTTTCTCTGCTGCCTCCCTCCTGCTCCACGCTCACGTGTCCCAGTGGCCCAGCAGGTCCTCTCAAAGGCCACTGGCCAGCACTGGGGTGTCAGGGACCCCTGACATAGGAAGTTCAAAGTCCGTCTGGGCTGCACAGGGAGACCCTGTTTCAAAATCAAAGTAAAAAAATCAAAGTAAAAAATGTAGATTCCTTTTCATGGGTATATTTTTAAATCTTAATATTGATTTTGAAATTGAAAGCAAAATTAGACATAATACTGTCTATGATATCATGTTTATTAAACCACTGTACTGAAAATCATTTTTGGGGAGAACATGCAAAATAAAACTTAAAATCTAACCTTAGTAAAATACTTAGTAGCCTTCTAAACTAAAACTTAGTTTGGTGACCACTGCTAATATTAACAATAAGTTCTCTATGTCATTTTAAGAATGCCTTCTAGTGATTTAAAATGAGGATTATATATGTGTAAAATATAAAGCACCCCATCAAATATTAGCATGAATATATTTAAATGGAGACACATGCCCCACATTCTTCATTAAATAATTTTCTTCAACTATAATGCAAATTAAAAAACGTTTTCTAATTCTGATAAGCAAGACTGATCAAAGTAATAGAATGTATGAAATATAGGTCCCACATTAACAAATGCATTAAATCTAATTTAAAAAATACATCTTAATTGTGTAAAATCATAGATCTTTTAAAATTTTTTTCAGTATTGGGATTTGAACCCAGTGCCTTTGCACTAAGCCACATATGCAGCCCTTCTAATTTTTTTTTTATTTTGAGACCGTATACTAACTTGTACGCTGCCCCGGCTGGGCTTCAACTCCCCATCCTTACAATAAAAGACGCACTGTCATTAGCTGCCCTTGAACTGGACACACCCCTGCCGTCGCTCTGGACACTTCTGGAGGCAGTTCTGCAAGTCTTCTCTGTGTCCTCACGAGCCATAATCAAAAGTGCCACGAATGCGGCTGCTGGGTGCCATTTACAGGAAAGCACGCTACTGAAAAACTGACAGCGTCCTGACGGCTCTGGCACTGGGTGAGTTCTGGCTCTTCCCTGAAGTCAAAATGACCATGATCCTCATGGTGATTCAACCTTGGGAGTTAATATACTGATTTCCTGGACTGTTTAAGAGGTGGGCCTGGTTGGGAGGGGTGGGCTACGAAGGGTGTGGGGGAGAGGTGTGGTGGGCCACTGAGGATGTGGGGGACCACTGAACCTGTGACTGACTGCAGAAAGAAAGTGTGGCCTTGGAAGATACACTCCTGCCCCGGCCTCTCCCCCAAGCCCTGATCCTTCCTCTGTGACCCAGCTCTGCCACCGCTGTTCCCACCAGTGCTGCTGCCCATGAATGGCCTGAGACCTCCTGAAACCATGAGCTAAAAATAAACCTTTCCTCCTCTAAGTTCTGGATGTTGGATGTTGTGTCCCAGCAACTAAAAAAAAAAAAAAAAAAAAAGTTCAGCATAGATTCCGGACACCAAGGCAGCCACGACAGTGCCTCTTAACACGCTCAGCAAAGAGGACTTCCAGAACGGCTTCAGGAAGCAGCAAAAATGAAGGGACGAGTATGTGTGGACTGAAAGGGACTAGTAACGGCAATGTGTCTTTCACAGATATATATACATATATTTTAAACTTAAAACATTTACCACGTTTTCAATCACACATACCCACTTTACCAATTTCAGCTCCAAATGAGGCAGTTGTGGCCTGTGGATCCGGCGCTGTTCCCCAAAGCTGCTCCTGTTCTCCCCACTCCCAGACAACAGCCTAGCCAAGCTGACCACACTTCTTGCCTTTGTACCCTGCCCTAACCCTAAGGGCATGTCCGTTAGCTTTCTGTGGGCAGCAACACGGCAGAAACCATTTTTTCCCCACGTCTAACTGTGTCTTCCTTTCCACACATATGAGGAAGCAGAGGGGATGGAGGCCTGTGGGACTGCACACGCATGACGAGACAAACCTCGGCTCTTTTACTGACATTTACTATTCCAAGCAGACAGCGGCAAGGACAGCCCGACTATCTTAAAGTTGCAAGTACAGCGACACTCAGTCTAGAGGAGTTTTCAAATGTCTATAGGACCTATAAAGGTTGGAGCCAGCCTAAGGGCGCAGGCCTGTAGTTCCAGCACTCTGGGAAGCTGAGGCAGGAGGACTGCAAGTTTGAGCCCAGCCTGGGCAACTGAGCAACTTGGCCAGATCCTGTCTCAAACAAATACTAAAAAGGAGCTTAGAGATGTAGCTCCAAGCAAAGGCCCTGGGCTCCATTTCCAGTACTGGAAAAAGAAAAGAAAAGATTAAATAATATTTTGACACCTTTTGAAGGAAAAAAGAATCTTCCAGCCTCCTGATGTTAGTTCAAACTTTTTTATTGTATTACTTAAATATAAAGAAATATGAAACTAAATGTGAAATCCTTATTCTTGGAGCTCTTATCTATAAAAATCAAAACAGCTACAACCAAACTACAAAGCCAAAAAATTCCAAACAAAGGCATTAAATTAATATAAGTGAATTCTTTTGCTTTAACTTCATCCTTGCTTGCTACTCACATGCCAATCCTGTCGCGACTCCTCCAGGAACCTGGGGGTCAGGACACCCTGCCGGGAGGGGTCACAGCCTCAGCTCCGGACTTACCACCAGCAAACACACTCCAGTGACCAATGCATTTGTGTTGTCACCACTGGACTGAAACAACTCCAGTCTACTCTCTTCACCAAAGCTACGCTAAACATAATCCTAAGTAGATTCGTAAATACAGAGAGAGTAAATTTACTTAAGCAGATTTCAGGAAGTTGTAGGACATACTTTCATTAAATCATCTTACAACCAAAATTAAGACAAAAAATGACAGAAAACTCACAAACATCCAAAAATTTCGCCAGGCTCCTGACGGTGCATGTGGGACTGAAGAAGCAGAGCCAGGAAGAGAACCTCGTGCGTGGGAGGGAGGAGGGTGGATGTGGGTGGGTGCGCACGCATGCGGGTGTGGATGGGGACGCCTGCTCCTTTGATCATATTAGTTTCTATTACGCTGAATTTATACAATGTGTGCTTCATAAAAACATTTTCATAGTCATTAGTCAGCAAACGACCAGATTTCACTGAAGACAGAAAACACAATTATTCTTTTTATCACCCAAAACAGAGGGATAGCAAAGCACACCAACCACTGCTTCTGCACCCAAGCTGTACCAAGGGAGGACAGAGTTGGCCCCGCCTTCTCCGACCTCTGGGAACGTGCTTACACACAGTGGTTAGGTGTCTCTTTCCTGAAGCCCCTATGAATAAAACTCCAACTCAGCAAGCCCTTAAAAGCATCATATTTTTCCCTGAGCAAAAACTTGGTTCTTTCTTTGAGTTAAGAGTGGTATCAAACCACCATGTTACAAATGGAACCCCAACTCTCCTAATCTCACCATTTTCCACCGGTAGAAAAATACCCATTTGATCACTTCCTGGCAGAACTGCTGACATCAAACTTGATGTACGCCTTCAAGTTTTTGAAAACACTGACGACAAGTACTCTTCTAGAATGTCTGCAAATTTTTATTTGATTTTTCTAACAAACACCAGGGGAAAGAAGACTTTTTAACTTCCATACTACAGTCGTGAGATAGGCTGTAAATTTATTTCAAGCTCTTAATGCTGGCCATTCTTTTTGACTTCCAAGCTGTTCTCACAATACTGGCATAAGCTTTCACCACAGAAAAATCTGTCCAAGTTTCTGCCTCTTTTCTTGAGAATATAAAAAACTCAAGGCCTATGTGATACTCATTTCCAAATTACTTCCTGTAAGACAGAGGACTTCCATGTCACTTGACGAGGGGATGACGCTTTCTCAGCTAGGAGACCCCGGGCAGGGTAACTTCTCTGAGCCTCCATTTCCTCATCTAACTGAAGACACCACCACTGCTCACCCCGAGAGGCTGGTGGGAAGATGGGCATGCACAGCTATCAGAGAAGTCCACGTGACGCAGATGCGCAGAGGGAACTGGGGGCACTCGGGCTCCTTCTAAGATGGGAACAAAGCCGGAAGCGGCCCAGAGAACACAGACCTTCTGGGAAACTTAGTATTTGCAGGAGGCACAGTAACTGGCTGCACTTCCGTCTAGGACGGTGCAGAGGAAACTAATTTTCAGCTTTTTTTTTTTTTTTTAGTTCAACAGCTCTTCACAGGCACGTGTGCCGGTCACAGAGGCAGATGCTTCACGAAGCACCGCAGGAAGACCTGGTAAAGCCGGAAGGGAAGAACCGGGCAGCCAGGAGCATTAACGCTGTGTGAACGGCTGAGCTCGAGAGGCGACAGGATGCCAGGTGACTGGGATAAACGGGAGATAAGGCAGGAAGAAATTATCTCCAGGTCTCCCAAGCACACCGGTGTGGCCAGGCCCTGTCGGGGGCGGGCGGCGGCAGAAGGCGCGTGACACAGCACTCAGGAACCAACATCCTTCCAGGCGTCGCCACCACTGAACAAGGTGAGGGTCAGTTCTAACTTCTAACGTGGTGTTTCCCTCCCTACGACACACGCAGACCCTGTCTCCTAAGTCTCATTCCGGGGCTGGTCAGTTAGTTACTTGGTATACATACTCATTTAAATATGACTTATATAATTTCTCTGTCTTATTCATCGATTCCTATGAACAAATTGATCTGCCACTTTCCTGCCCACGCAGGTTTGAGTGATCTTCATGTGGTCTGTCATGCTGGCATTTCTCTTACTAGGAAGAGTGTTTTGTCATTTCACATCTGGGCATTTCAATGCAAACTTTCTCTCCCTGGACATCTTCAAAACACAAAACAGAAGCAAAGCCAACATCCATCCGCAGTGTTAACAGTTTTCCATTCAGAAAAGCCAAACTTTTTTTTAAGACTGGAAGAGACACAGGAAACTGAATAATGCATTCCTCAGCTTTAAAAATCACCTGAAAAAGTTAAAAAATGACTCTAAATTCACAAAAACAAACAGCAGAACTGAGACCAGATTTGACGCCTACCATTTGCTCTGTTCTTAATCTGTTACTGTTTTTAAATCCATTTTGTATTCTTGGCAAATCAACCTCCCAAATTTCACAACGTCCCAGATTTGCTACAGCATTTTAAAGCTCCAAGTAATGTTTCCCAACTCCAAGATAACTACTTCCTCCATGAAATGCCTGCAGATTCGCATCCGGGTTACAACACGTAGAACAGAGAAGCTTCACCACCCAGAGGTTCACAAAATAATAAAGAGGTAAAGATATACTGAAATTTATTTATTTTTTCCCAAAATTTAAAAATAAAAATTAACATACAGTCTAAAGTAGGTGAGACAAATTATTGGGTAAGCAGAAGAAAATGAACTCAAAATGTGCCACAGAGTTAGAGAAGCTGCCAACAGCAGCCTGCGCTGCCAGTACACGTGGCTAAACTAAATTTCCAAAGTAATTTAAAAACCAGTGCCTTGCGAAGGGAGTCAGACCCAGGTTAAACATCGCATGGTTTCTCCAATATGAGAAACCTAGAGTACAGTCGTTTCCCTGAACTAAAAGGGGGGAGGGGTGGAGCTGGGGAAGGTAGGGAGGGGGACGTTTGTAATGCTGACATGATACGTATGTGCACAAAATACTCAAGTTCAATGTGAATATTACGTATCACACATACACTATTAATAAAATGGGAAAAAATCAGTTCCTCATACCCACTAACCACATTTCAAGTGTTCACTGGCCACATGTGGCCTGTGGTTATCACACTGAACAGAGGAGTTAGAGCACGCTACTGTCCTGTGGGACGTCCTTCTGAACACTGTGGGGTCTGTGAAGGACAAAGCCATATGAAATAAGGACACTTCATGTCACAACAGAGAGAGGCATCTGCCTGCTAGTCTCACAGGTGGTCACAAGGGACCAGCAAAGCACGTCATAGCACCGATGGTGGGAACTCTGGTGCTCAGTGGAGACCAGGTAACTCTTGGAGGAGCAGAAGGTGACCACGAACCCTGGCCACAGGGGATTCTGGCGCATTTTACAGTACAGGCCCAAGTAACACAGCAACGGGGATCTTAAGATGTTAGATTCACAGACACGCATTCAATCACAATATACATTAATCACAATTTTGAGTCAAAAACTTGGGTAATTTCTGAGATCAGCTCTTTCTCTGCTGCTGCTTCTCATCACAGAAGTCCAAAGCATAAACAGAGAAGAAAAGCACGAGGTGCAGGTTACCGTGGGTCCCCCGCCCCCCCAGCCATGGAAACACTGGGCGAACCCGATCAGGAGACGCACGGGCCTGCACCTCACCCGGCTGGCGGAGTCATCTCTGTACGCGCACACCGTGCCATTGCTGTCCTCTTTTCAGAGCCGTACATCCATGCAAGCTTTATGTGTAACTGGAGCACAGTGTAAGCCATCTGGCAGAAAGAATTCTACAAAGGCTCCGTGATCTTCGGGCCCTATTACAGGTTAAGAGAAAGTCTGAAAATAACAATTATGGTTCTGATTCACTGGCTCCCAGATAGGGAAGCCATCTGACCCCTCCAGAGCACAGCTACTTGTGGAACAAGTCGAAGACTCTAAGTGCGGAGATTCGGCTGCTCCCACAGGTGTGACAACAGAGGGGACCACTTGGAAAGGACTTAAGCATGTCTCTGGTTTGCTAAATGCAAGCTCTGAGGAACGCTCAGGAAAAATCAGGCTCCTCGGCCCTTCAGCTAACCCCAAGGGGCTGGATCCTGCCAACAACATAGCTTGTGAGCTCACTTTCACCCAAGGCCGTAACTGCACGCGTGGTGACATATGACCGCACGCACACCTGTGCACAATCTCAACAATTTACAAAGTTTTAACATAGTTCAGTACTGTGAAATCACTTCCTTAAACTCTCCCCCTCTTGGCAATTCCTTCACACGTGTCCCCAAGTGTCACCGACCGGCCTTCTGTTGCGGCAGCTCAGCGTACAAGTCGTGGACTCCCTCAGTGCGCACCCACATGTGCTGGTGTTTCCTGCCTTCTTGTGTTCAGCCTGATGACGTTTAAGGCTCACCACGCAGCTGCACGCACGTATCACCTTTGTCCCTGCTGCTGGGCGGCAGCGTCACCGAGTGACAACTGTTAACTTGCTCAAGGACACAGGGGTTACTTTCAGGTTCTGATTAAAAGCAATGAAGTTTCTAATTAGTTTTCTGAGTGCACAAGGGCATGGCTCTGCGTCTGTCCTCCTTAGGTGAGCCTCAGGAGGGGCTACGTGGGTCGTTATCTGCACGTGTGTAATGTTCTTCAAGATGACCAAAGCTCTCCAAACTGTTTTACTGTTTTACATTCCCAGAGGAATTTCAGGTAGTTCACATCCCCCTTAAAGTCTGAGGGGGTAATCTTTGTAACTCTGGTCCATCTAATCAGTGCAGAGTGGTATCTCAACATAATTTTCATTTTCTTTTTTCTATTCTTGTTAAAGCTAGCACTAGGGAAAATGGGAATTTTTTTCTTTCACAGTAATTTGAAAGTTTGTGTAACAGCCTGACTTATAAATATTCTACCAGCCTGAGCGTTTGAATGAGGGAAGTGAGTGGCAAGGAGAAGCAGGAGAGAAACAGAGAGAAAGATGCAGAGACAGAGAGACATAGGGGCGGGGGAGGGGGGCAGGCAGACAGCAAGGGAGCCCAGCAAGTCCCAGAGGCAGCATGCGGTCTCCTCAGTCACCACCTACACCGGAAGAGGGCAGTGGGATTTTCTGATGCAAGTGCCTTGAGTCACCCACAGACCTGTAACTGTAAGTGACCCCTCACCCGAGAGGCTGTAAGTGACCCCAATACGCTCACTATTCACCAACCTGGACGCTGGTCCACTGCTCCTGTGGCCCATGTGCTGTGCCCCATGTGGGGTAAGAGACGCTGATGCTCCTGTCTCCCAGGAAAAGCTACTCCTGCGGGAGGGAGAAAGGCTGAAGGGGCCTCCACAGTGGAAAATGAGACGCGTTCCTCTGAACTCCGAAACTGAGCTTTAGGAGAAGCCGTGAATTCTCCCTTCTGACACTGGGAAACCTCAGCGGAAGTAAGGCTCTCCAGACACCTGAGCGGTGGCAGAGAGCAGACTGACAGGCAGAGGCTGCCATCGCTTTCACAGCGTCTACAGTTTCCAGCACATTTGGCGGTGCTCTTTGCGAGATAAACACCAAACCCACCGCACCGATGGGGAACAGGGCTCCTGACAGATGAGCATTCCACGCTCTAATTTACTTAACAATGACATGTAAAAATAAGGGACTTAACAATAGCTTTTGGCATTCAGGTGGAAGAGAATAAAGCAAGTAATTTATCAATTTCCTTTAGAAAAGAATGCTAATGATAACACCAAAAACTCACGTTCTGCAAAATTTCCCTTTTAAATTTCCATGAAGAAACAATGAGAATAAAAATGAACATGCTTTCCCCAGGTTACCCATTAGTTACTACTATTTGATAATCCAAATAATACACACTTTCTGAATAATAAAATTAACTATTCAAACAACAGATATTCAAGCTATACAGATCCAGAAGTATGGAATAACCTCTGATGGATATGTTACTATAAATGAGAGCTGCAAAACACTTCACAAATGTAAAAATAATTGCAAGTGATCCTTTACTATCCTGAAGATTTTAAAGATTTCCAGTAAGTGCATCTATCGCAACTTAATTTTGCTAAAAAGAAATTAGAGAATTTAATGAAAATTAAAATGTCCAAATCACTAACTTAAGGAACCCAAAGCCTAGATTGTATGTAAATTTATCTTTGGTGAAAGGCATGTGTAAAAAATTCTGCTAAGAGTGTACAAAATCAACATTAAAAATTAATAGCATTAAATTTTTAAATGTAAAAAATCAATAGATTTTCCACATGTAATAAATTAGCTGACAAATTAGAAAGATAATTCCATTCACAATAACTTCTAAAACATACAATAGCTGTCTATCAACCTAACCAAGGTGTAAAAGGCCTCGACAAAGAAAATCACAGACCCCTGAAGACGCTGTGGACACTAGATGGGAGGACTGTCCCTACCACAGAACCACAGAGGTAATACTGTTAGAATAGCCACAGTACAGAAATATGCCTACAGATTTAATGCACACCTATTAAAATTTCAAAATTCCAATGGCATTCTTCACAGAACTACAAAAAAAACCCCAAACAAACCTAAAATTCAGAAAGACACTCAAAAGACCAAACTTAGCCACAGCAATCCTAAGCAAAACATCCAGGCCAGAGGCATAACAACACTCAATTTTTAATTATATCACAAAGCCACAATAACAAAACCAACATGGTACTGGCGCAAACACAGACATGTGCACCAAGGAAAAAGGCTGGAGCAGTGCTCCCAGCCCCTGGACGCAGGCTCTGGCTCAGGTGAGGACCATTATTTGAAGGGGCCTGGAGGGACCCTTGGAATGCAGCAGTCACTGGAGGACAGCTGCAAAACAGCACCAGCAGCAGGAAGGGAGCTGGGAGCAAAGCTCCGCCTCCCGCCAGTCAGCCGCAGGCAGTACTAGCATCTGCTCAGCTGTCCCAGGGACAGGGTTCTTCCAAGGCCACTGACCAGTATGGCCCCCAGCCCAGGGTGCAGACCCCTGGGCTAGAGGACACAGTGCTGGAGGAAGCCTAGCAAACACAAGGCCCTGGGTTGGATTCCCCAGTAGCATATAAGCTGTGCTCACCTGTAATTCCAACACTCGGAAGGCTGAATCAGGAAGACTGCTGGGAGTCTGAGGCCAGCCTGGGGTTACACAGTCAGTGCAGGGCTAGTCTGGGCCGGACAGTGAAACATGTCTCAAAAAACAAAAATGAAGGACACAGAAGTCAGCCTACATGACTGCCACCACTGGCTCTTGACAGAGGAAAGGAGCCCGACATACACGGACAGAAAAGATGGCCTCTAACAAATGGTGTGGAAGGCTGGACGTCCACACACACACGCAAACACCCACCCTGTCTCTCGTCCCACGTACAATCAATTCTAAATGGACCCAAGACCGAGAGACAAGACCTGAAACTTTGAAACCGCTACAAGAAAACACTTGAAGTCATAGTGTGAACTCCAGCTGGGACGCTCAAAAGTTGAGCTTGTATACTTTTAACCAAACAGACTCCAAATTCCCACATCTGTCTACAGAGAAACCAGCACAACTGGTCCACTCTACAGGCCATGTGCACATCAGTGCTCTGACAAGCAAGCATTCCTCCTGGACACACGCCCCACTGCACCACCACAAGGCGCAGGAAGCATGCCTGCTACCTGCTACAAGGCTGCACTGCAGCAGAAGGCGGGAAAACGGATTTGGCAGAACTGTCTTATCATCACTGCTTCCTGGTTTAGCATCAAGTTGTGAAGGTTGTATCCAAACAAATCCAGGACCCACAGGCTGACTCAAGGCACAGACATTTAAGCTGGAGCAAGAAGTGTTGTCCTTTGCTTTGTTTTATTATGTGGGCGAGGGGTGTCTCACCCTGCAGCCCAGGCTGGCCTCGAACTCAGGCCAATCCTTCTGCCTCAGTCTCTCTAGTGCTGGGATTAGAGGCGTGTGTAACCACACCCAGTTACCTGTTGCATAGTGGTCGGGAATCCAACTCTGGATCTCCTGCGTGCCAGGCAAGTGCTCTAACTGCTGAGCTACATTCCTAACCCAAGAAAACTTTTCCTATCAGCCATGTCTAATAAAGAAGTAGGCTGCCTCGGGGAAGGACGCAGTTACCAGGTAAGATGCCTTCTGGTTTACCATGTCATGTGATAACACACAAGAGAGATTGTAGAGGATGAGTAGAGAGGTCTTCCCATGAATGTCATTGTCCCCAGGATAAAATCGGCGCACAGTTCACCCAAGAGGGCTATCTCACTCCATTAGCTCAGCGTATTTCTTAAAATGATATAATTCACGCTGCATTTAATAATGAGAATCAGAAGCAGCTCTTCTATTTAGAAAGGCCGCCTGCCTGGCCCACGCCGAGCCGCCCTTCACCATCCTGGCACGCCCTCCCCTGCCGCGAGAGCCTCCTATGCACCTGGGCTGCCAACTCTTCCTCGGATGCTGGAGTCTTATTAACCAAACAACCATCCACAATTGCATCATCTTTCCTGAATTGTTTCTTACGTTATTTCAATTTTCCACGTGACGCATCTATTCATTACACACCGGGCTCCCTGAAAACCACGATTCTGTCGTAAGAATTCTTCCTGTGTCCTGCAGCAACTTTCAGGGTCCTGCACTGTAGGTGTAAAAACTAGAGAAAGAAAAAAAAAGCAGGAGATGCACACAAAGAAAAGAGCAGCCAGCGGCGTGTGACAGCAGGACCACCAACGGACCGGGACACGGGCCGGGTGCAGCTGTGGCCGTCTCGGCAGGCCACTTGGCAAAGGGGCACAATCAAGTCGAGAGCTGCTGACACCTGAGGCTGCCGGGCTTGGAGGACGGACCACTGCCGCGGAGCGGAGAGACGTTACAAGATTCTTTCCACGTCCTTGACTCTATCTTTTGGCACTTGGTTGGGGTCTTCAAATATCACTCCCACGGACACCAGATGGTACCTGGTAGGGCCTGCTGCTGGCGCCCGGCCACCAAGGAAATAAGGAGCATTAGTCATGGGACCACGATCGCTTAGGAAAGCAGCTACTTTGTTAAGTGGCTTAAAATAATCATGGAGTCAGCGGTTTTTCACCTCCTGTGTAGTATCGAATGGTAACCTCTGAATTCAAGAATAGCATCTTGACAGATTTATCTAGTTTGGATACTAAGTCTAATTTTATAACATTTGATTTCCATCATTTATAAGAAACTATATTTCAAACTAAAAACACTGGCTGCATCCTCATCTATTAACAAGTAAACACAGCAAGAACAGCTGGTTCAAAAAATCAAGTTTCTAACGAAAACCATGAACCTAGGAAAACCACAGTAGCTGATTACAGAACAGACTAAAATAATAGAAAAGATGGAAAAGGGCCCTTGGGGCACCTCGAGTGTACCACTTGCAGATGGATCCAGGGCTCCGACAGCCAGCAGCTGGAAAGGCACCTAAGGTATTACACATGAAATAACTAAGGTTCCAATGTAGTAAAGACCAGTGCCACCTGTCACAGGCACAGAAAAAAATCAAGAAACTGCAAACACCGCCCATGTATTCTAGTCCTGCCCCATCCATTTAATTTTTAAAAGGAGAAGGCATTTTCAAGACCACTGCGCTTTTAGTAATATTTAACACATGAAGTAGAAATTGGAGATTGATTTTAAATTGACACCCACTATCTAGAATTGCTGGTGAGATACATATTTTACCTCTTAATTTTATCTTGAAGTTTAGAAGATTTTTCAGCCCTAGCTTGTGTGAGGTGGGATGCTTATTAACATGTCTTACTCTGCAATGGTGACTAAAAATTAGAACAAAAATAACATCCATATTTATTATTCCTGCTCCCTAATATCCCCCTACTTTCAGCTATAACAGAACATTGGAAGATCAACGTGGCAGAACCTCCACCAACCACATTCTACCAGGTATGACTGTAAAGCCATCTAGTGGAGTGTTTATTCTGAGTTTGAAAACTGTTTTGCATTTAAAAAAATCTTTAGCTACCACTATTAAGGAAATAGTTGACCATTAGCTTTAAACAACTGAGGCTTAAGTGATCAAAGAATCTTTCTTCTAAATTTTACATATAGAAGGTAAATAGCAGCATTCTAAACTCATTCAATAAATATTTAAGAGCTTTATGTCTTATCTATTGCTTTATATTTGGAATATATTGTTTAGCGCAACTGAACTCATTTTAAATATTAAAACCGTTATTCATAAAAAGAAAAAGTCCCTGGGAAACAGGCACTAATAATTAGGTTAATGTTTCCATTAACTAGCAGCCAAACTAACCCAGAAGCCTAGCAGCTGGATGAACATGGTTATGTGCTTATCTTGGCTCCCTCCCAGGGTCAGCTCCTGGGAAGCACACCCGGCTCACCGAAGCCTCCCACAGGGCAGAGGGCACCGCTCCAGCCAGGGCGCTCAGGACGCGGGAGACCCTACTTACCTCCTGCACTGTGACTGAGAGCACGCTGCTGCTCTACATGCCTTCATCAGTGTCATGCTTTGTCAAGAAAACCTTTCTAAGAAACTCCACAGACACGTACCCACGAGCCATTCATTAAAATCTTAGGAAGCAACTGTACTGTCTGCAAGCATTACTCTAATATCCCTGTATTTAGAGTCCTCACGGACTTCCTCTTTGTTCAGTATTCCCAAAATGCACAAGATAACAAACTAAAAAGTTGGTATGCAAACAGCATATCCCTTACTTCAAAGTAGAAAGACAGAAGACAAAAACAGAACGCTTCCTAACCCCATCCTCTAAGGCCAAGGTTATCCTAATATCAGAACAGACAAAAGAAAGCTAACAACATCTCTCATGAATACAGATGTAAAAATCCTCAAAAAATTAACCAAATGATTCTATTTAATAACATATAAAAAGAATTGTATGCCAGGACCAAGTGAGATTCATCCCCGGTATGTGAGACTGGTTGTGTAATAGAAAATCAATTAACATAATTCATGTCAACAGCATAAAGAGAAAAATCATACAAGTTTTTCAAAAGATGGAGAAAAACTATTTGAGAAAATTAACCCTCATTCACATCAAAAACTCTCAGCAAACAAGGAATAGAAAGAGATTTCCTTAACTTGGTTAAAAAAAAAAAGTCTACGGAAACCCTACAGTTAACGCGAGACTTACTGATGAGACACTAGAATCTTTCTGTTACAATCAAGAACAAAGCAAGGATCAAATCCTCTCTCCACAGCATACTGCAAGTCTGTAACACAATAAAACAGAGGAAAATACTGGGAAATAAAAACTCTTTGTTGGCATTTATACCTATGTATAAAATATGAGACAATCAACAGTAACAACAGCACTCTCCTGCAGCAAGCAGTTACAGCAAAGTTACAGGATATAAGGTTTATATACAAGTCAAATGCTTTCCTACAAGTGAAATTTGATATTAAAAACACATTACCATTTACACTGCAACCCTAAAATGAAATTCTTAGGTGCAAATCTAGCAAAATATGTACACGATTTCCATGAATAAAAGCCAAAATTCTGATGAAGGTAATAAAACAATTAAATAAATGACTGTGGACCGTGTCTGGTATAACACTGGTATAGGCTTGTATAACAAAGCACTGCCGACTAGATGTCTTGTAACAACAGAAACTTAATTCTCACAGTTCTGAAGGCCAAAGTGAGGGTGTCCCCAGGGTCAGTCTCAAGGGATGAGCCTGTTCCGGGATGCAGACTACAAATTCTTCCTGTGTCTTCCTGTGACAAACGCATGAGAGGCTGTTCTTGGATCTCTTTTAACAGGAATTAGTATCACGTAGGGCCTCCACTCTCATGATCTGTTCCCCACGGAAAGGCTCCATGTCCTAGTGCTGCCACATGGTGGGGTAGGATTCCAACAAGTGAATGGAATGAACAGAAATTGGGGTATCAGTTCATCCCCATTTGGATCCAGGGAATCAGCACCGTGTCAGTCACCCAGCTAGTCAAGTCTGTGAACCAACAAACTGTCAGGTTTATATGGCGAGATAAAACCCAGAACAGCCAACATAACGCAGAAGGAAAAGAACAAGGTGCGTAGCAGACACGACCCAACTTTGAGACCGACTCTGAAGTAGCAAGATGAGGTGGCAATGGAGAGAGGACGGGGCACCTGACCAGGCAGCAGAGGCCCGACACCGGCCCATGGAAGGACAGTCAAAGGGTCTCTACCAAAAGGGCAAAATCAATGCAATGAATAAGAGGGAGTAGAACTGGACATACCATGAAAAAGAAACAAAACAAAGCGAATCTTGATCCAGAAATTAACTCGGAGCTGATGAGAGACCTAAAGGTAGAATTCAAAACTATAAAACTCCTTGAAAAAAGAAAATCAAGATGACCTTGAGTCTGACAGTGACTTTTTAGATGGAGTATCAAAGGTATAACCTACGAAGAACTGGTTACGTTTAACTTCGTTAAAATTTAAAATTTCTGCTCTATGTGGACGCTATCAAAAGAATGAGGAGGGGGGAAGCATGGACTGGGAGAATTATTTTAAAAAGACTATGAATTAGCAGTGCAGATTTAAAGTGTGGTCCTTGTGAGAGCACTGGAACTCTAAGAACTACAGGATTTTGGACCCAACCCTTAGTTTCTTAACCAGAAGCTTTTGAACAAGACCCCTGGGTAATTTGGATCCATGATAGTCTGAGGGCCATGGTCTAGAAACCTGGCCTGAAGGCAGGAAGGGAGGCCCAGAAAATGCCAAATAGATATGCCAAGTTATTTTAGTAATGGAAAAGAGACCAGGATGCAAAATTAAATTTAAAATGTTGTGAGAAAAAAAGAGAAAAGGGAGACATACATAGAAAGAGAGAGAGAGATTGCTAAGAATGTGACTGGGAAAAGAGAAACATCCATGAGAAAATTCAGGGATAAGTCATACCTACATGGGAATAAAAAATTTATTCTAGTTATACAGGTAACAAGGAAGATAGGAAGATAGTTGAACATTTATGAAAAACAAAGAGTTTTATGGACCAAGAAATTAGAAAGACAGAAGATCAGTAGGAGAGAAATGGTGCCCTACAATACTTCTTCCTATTCTGAGTTCTCACTTTGACCAAAATATTTCCAAACTCTTGCCTTAACAGACTTAAGGCTACTGTATTATGTAAATACCTAGGGTATTCCCCCAAATTACAGTTACACATCAAAAAAGTACAGTCCTTCCACAGAATATCTAGATTACAGTGAGAATATCTCAAGTTCTCATTTATAGAAAGCAATGTTCTCAAAGTCTCACCAGAGGCACTAAAAACACAAAATGAGATGAAACTTCTTTCAACTTTGGCACCATGTGCATTATTAAAATAATAAGCTAACATTTTTATACTCCAGCAGAGAATGAAAAACACTGAGTTTGTCTTATCTCTAGCAAAAATATTGCCTGGTGTACTTGGTCTGTAATAGCAGCTCCCTCAATGTTATGGTTTGGATCTGGACTGTCCCCCAAAGACCCACGGTGTTCTCTGTGGGTTCCATGTGCTGTGTGCAGGTGGGATTCCATGCGTGTGGCCAGGAAAACATGTCTTTTCATCTTTCCTCCTGGCTTCGTCGGAGGGCCCCTCATTCCTCCTCTTGTGATACAGTCACAGCTTCTCTCCGGCTGGGCCTCTGCCCGGTGCTCCCAGCACCACCCATCACCCACAAATGGACTGGGACCTCCTGAGACTGTGAGCCGAAACTAACCTTCCTTCCCTAAGGTGTGGGCACTGGGCGCTGTGTCCCCAGCAACAGGAGAGGAACAAGACACTGGAGCCGGGCGGTCTTGCCACCCATGGAGGGCACTGCATCCTGCCTCTGCCACTTACAACTGCTAAGGCCCCACACTGCTCTAGGGCTGGGAGCTGAGGCCACAGACTTCAGCTGGCTATTTATGAGGAGTAAATGAGAAAAGTGACTGGCATAAAACCCCAGCCAAAAAAACGAAACTGTTATTTTCCTGCAGTAGCAGAGATCCAGCCCAAGACCCCATGTTGACCTGCATCTCCAACACACCCCTCTTTTCATTTTTGATTTTGAGTCAGGGTCTTCCTAAGTAACTAGGTTGCCCAGGCTGGGCTAGAACCTTTGACCCTCCTGCCTCAGCCTCTCAGAGGGTGGAGATCACAGATCTGCAACTTGGGGCTCAACTATAGTGTGAAAAAAAATCTGAAAACTGTTTCTTAAACTACAGGGTGTCCCCAAAAGTTAATTTTTCCTATGCATGGCAGTGGCCCTCAGGACACCCGTACAAGAGTACGCTGAATTTAGTTCTTGTGTAATTTTTCTCCAACATCAGCTTTAGTTTAGATATTAACCTTAATATTTAACTAATAATAATCAATCCTGACTGAACAAAATTCTGTATCATGTATTTTTAATAACTGTATCCATCTAACAACCTTTGAGATCCTATAGAGGCCAGCACAGACAAAGGTCTAGCCTATTGCAATATAACTGGAATTCTTTTGTCTCAAAGAACAGCATTTAAGCCTAAGCCTGGATTTCTGCCGTTCCCTCTTACGAACTATCACTTAGTAAGGCCACAGGACCCATTATGTCTGTGCTCGTAAAAAAGCGCTTTATTGAATCTTCTCAAAGACCATCTTGTTCCTTAACATAATCAATAAACACATCTGAATGTTAGTTTTAGAGACTCAGCAGAACAAAAGCAATTCTGGAATTAAAATGCAGATACACTTGAGCCATTCATCCTTGTACCTATACTCCTAACTGCACAAGAGTAAATGTAACTAAATGAGCCAGGCACGGGGCAATCCCAGAACTCTGGGAGGCTGAGGCGGGAGGATCACAATCTCAAGGTCGGCCTTGGGCAACCTGGCAACTCGAGTGACCCTGTCTCAAAATCAAAAATAAGAAGGAGGGTAGGGACGCAGCTCGGTGCGCAGGCCCAGCTGTCAGGGCCCAGGACCACAGGAAGACCAAACCCTGAGACAAACCTTAGCTGCCTTCATCCCTAGGAAGTCAGGAGGTAGTGAGACATTTCCACTTTCTTTTTCCACCAAAAGGTGAAAGAGGACAGCAAGACAGAGACACAGTTCCGAGAGTTCTGGGCGTCCACTTGCATCCAATCTCTTCTGAAAAAGATACAACTATGAAACAGTCCTTTGTCACGATCCCTTCCTCACCAGCGACATTCCTCAGGTTACTGATTAGGGGAAGGTATCAATGTGCCAGTCCGGATCCTTTCACCGCCTCCCACACTCCTCTGTCCTGCCAAGTAACCCAAGCAAAGGCTGTGCCGCGTGTACAGACGACGACATCCCTACTGACATGGTGTGCCCATGGGCTCACGTGAGCTGTTACGGAGGTGGAAACAATCCACGCTGGGGCCTCTGGAAAGTGATGCAGATTAGCTACGGTGACGGGGACACGACTGCGTACTGGTGGCCCCAGAAGGACGGACTGGGACGCGCACACGCTCCCGTCCCTGGCATGTGATACCCTGGGCCTCCCTGACATTCTGCCAGCAAGAAGACCACCCTCACAGGCAAGCTCTCCATCCTGGCCCAGACCATGAGCCTTAATAAGCCTCTTCTTTTTTTTTCTAAGTTTCTCAGCATTCAGTGATTTTTTTTATTATAGTAACAAAAAAATGGACTATTGCAGTCGTCCCCAGGAGCTGGTCCATTTATAAGACTTTCAGTTTCTTAACATTATGATGAATTTCAAAGGGTTACACGTTCTTCGCAGCTCTTTCGTGCGTTCCTCCAGCCTTGAAAGATAAGCCGGTCTGGACCACCGCATGTAGGGGAGTAAGACAGCTCAACCTGGAGGTCTGGGCCCCAGCAGTCCTGCGGTCCTACCACTGGTCTCCAGAATCTCCCTGGCAAATGCTCACTGCATTAGATGACGCAGCCTAGCTAACCAACTACACCCATTGCTGGACACGAGTGAGGTCCTCATGGAATACACAGCCTCAGGTAGGCCAGCAGAAAGCCGCATAACAGATCCCAGCCCAAACACACACTCATGCACACACGCACGTGCACAGATACAGTTTAACCCACTAAGATATAGGGTGGATTTTCATCCTTTGACTTCTAAAGAAATGTAATTATTTCTGCATGGGGTAAAACTAATGACTTGTGTCGTTATGACTTCAGCGAATTTAAACCTGCCAATCTGATCAGAACCAGTGGATTGGTGTTTGGTCTGAAGTCAACAAAGTATGAGAAGACAAAAAAAAAAAAAAGGCATTCGTTTCTAAAATGACAAGGAAAGAATACTTCTGCTCCGAAAGACAACTCCAGGGAAGGTTCAAATTCTAACAAAAATTTTTAAAGACCAGACACAGTTGCAAGCCTACAATCCCACCAAGTCAGGGGGCTGAGGCAGCAGAATCTCAGATTTGTGGTCAGCCTAGGCAACTGCAAGATCACATCTCAAAAACATAAAAATTAATAAAGGGCCAGGATGTAACTTACAGATTCAGCCCATGCCTATAGTGTATGAAGGCCTTGGGCTCAATCCCAGTACTGCAAAAAATAAAAACAAATAATCAGGTAACACATGTCCAAAACAAACACTTAAAAAAATGGGTCAATAAGAGACCAGCACATTGGCGGGAAGCTGCTTCAACCCTTCCCCTTTCCTTCAATTAAATGACTCTCCTCTGCCCAAGGACACCCGAGCATTTCTTTTCCTTACAACTTGAAAGGACTGAGACACCGTATCTATCTCATCTGCCAGTTTTTAAAAGTTTACAGCAGCACAGCACCCTGGACAGTACAGGCTTTGAGCTGGGGTCACCGTACCTTCCTCCACAGAAACTGCACGACCACCAAGAACTGCTCTAAGGATTAGAAGCCAAAGACAATACAGAATCACTGTGGCAAGTAGCTCCCCAAACTCTGCTTTTCTACTATTCAATAATAAAGACACTTATTTTATCAGTTGGGTTTTTTGTTAGGCAAACCACTCCCAGAAGTCATGATTTAAAATTACAATTGATTCGGTGGGTCAGCAATTCAAGTTGAGCCCAGCTGGGCTGCTCCATGAATCATACCTAGACACGTGTGTGCGTGCTTGTATGCATGTGCACACACCTATGTCTGTGGGCGGCTGCTGGGAGGGCTGAGGATGAGGCAGTTTAGGCAGCGCAGGCTTGTCTCGTAAGGCTCAGCAAGGCTAGGGACTCCACGTGAGAACATGTGTGGCTCCTGTAGGCCCAGGCTCAGAACGCAGACAACAGCCTTTCCACTGGCCAAAGCACAGAACGAGGAAGGGCCAACTCAATGAGCAGAAAAATCCAGGTCAGCGAGCTGCTTACTTTGCTCATGATGTGCTAATAATGTCTGCTAAGGAAACAAATCTCTAGACGCATGCGCCATACCGTTTGCTAAATCCATGCACACACTGATGTATGTATCGGATCATTATATTACATGTAATCTGTCGTAGTTACTTATTCATTGCTGGGACAGAACATCCAACACCCACAACTTAAGGGAGGAAAGATTTATTTTACCTCAGAGTTTCAGAAGATCTCAGTCCATTCACAGACAGCCGAGTGAGCGGGGATGGCAAAGCCCGCACACATCCTTCGAGGTCACATCCCGCTGGCCCGCCCCTCTGACCAGGCCACACAGAACCACGTGGCTCCTCAGGACTCCACGCCATCCAACGCACAAGCCTTTGCGGGACACACCTCAGGAGACAGACACATTAGTCCCATTTTAAACTAGGCAAACTGAAGGTGAGGGAGCTAGTAGCCTAAGCTACCGCTACTTATAATAGCAGCGTCAAAACTGGAAACTGAGATTTTACTTATTTGAATTGTATTTTGTGGTGCTAGGTATGAACACACAGACTTCACACTGAGCTAGATCCTCAGCCCGCTTGATTTTTATTTTTAAAAAAATTTCCCCCATTTTACTGATAAGTGCAAATCTTAAGGTTTACACTGGTTTTGAGCGTTTTGTGCACACAGATATCTAGGCAAGGTAACAAGACCTTCCCCACTTTCCTTTCAATCCACCCCCTACCCACTCCCACAACCCATCCCCTGGCCCCCTTCCCCTTTATTATTCACTTTAAAAAATTTTTTTAGACAGGGTGTAATGAGACCACCAAGCTGCCCAGGCTGGGTTCAAACCTGTGATCCTCCTGCCTCAGACTCCCAGAGTGCTGAGTGATGCCAGACCTTTGCCACTGGGCAAGGCTGCAAAACATTTTTCTTTTGTTCCCATTCTATTGATACATGCGATACACAATGTTTACACTGAAATTTTGGGCACATATACATCACTTCGAAATTACAAACCCCTCCCCTCCCTTTCTGACTCTCCCAACTCTCCCCCTCCCCAATAGTTCCCACCACCACCACCCTCGCTTGGATCTATGAAGTGACGATTCTGGGTTTCACATATTAAATAAACTATTCAATATTTAACCTTCTGTGTCTGACTTACTTCACTGAGCATGATGGTCTCAACTTGCATTCATTTACCTACAAAAAAACCTTAAAACTATCAGTCTTTATAGCTGAGCAGTACTCCACTGGGTGCACTTACGTATCCACTGGTCTGTTGATGGGTATTTTGGTGTCTTCCACATTTTAGCTACTGCCCCAGAACCAACAAATGGGATTATTTCAAATTAAAATGTTTCTACACAGCAAAAGGAATTATCAACAGAGCGAGGAGAGAAATGACAGAATGGGAAGAAATATTCACCACCTCTACCTCAGACAGGAGGCTAATAACCAGAATATACAAGAAATTGAAGAAAAACAGACCCCTCAAATTCAACAGCCCATTTAAAAAATAGGCAATAGAAATGAACAGGCAGTTCTCAGATGAAGCCCAGTGGCCAGTGAATACATGAAAAGATGTTCAGCCTCCTCTGCCATCAAACATCACTAAGATACCACGCCACCCCAACAGAACGGCGCTCACATCAAGACACTGCAGCCATCGGCGCTGGCGAGGCTGTGGGGAGAAAGGAACCCTCTTACACTGCAGGTGGGGATGTAAACTGGCACAACCACTGTGGAGGGCAGTATGGAAATTCCTCAAAAGGCTGAAAATAAGTATTCCCTTGGATCCAGTGACGCCTCTTCTGGGAATCTTTCCAAAACAGTTAAAAGCATCATATACAAGAGATACACGCGTACCCATGTTCACAGCAGCCCAACTAACAACAGCTACAATATTTTTCTTATAATTTAGAACCAAACTGTTTGAATCCAATTCGCTTGGTTACATTGGCACAGCCTGCCTGGGGTCACAGATCACTTCCTGTGGTCACCTCTGACGAGAAGTTGTTTACATGTCACCTGCATGCCTGGGTTCCAGCCTGAGGGATCTGGGAACTGTGCTTGTCTTTCACGGGGTGTCATCTAGATGGCAAAGCCGCCCTGAACACCTCCGCAGTCAGCCACTGTGCTACACGCTAGAGACAGGCAGGGTGATCTATGCTCACCCGGAAAGCTTCCGCACAAGACCACGCTCTCCCTGAATGCAAGGAGGAGACGTTAACAGGGAGGGAGTCACATTCAGAGACATTTCCAGGGCCTGCTCTTCTAATGGAAATGCATTCCTTTGCCATTGATACCAATTTTAAGATGCTGAGCCATCTACAGGTTTTAACAAACATCACTGCGACAAGTCAGGACCCAACAGCACTCTTTCTTCTTCTTCTTATTTTATTTATTTATTATTTTTTTTTTTTTTTGGTACTGAGGATGAAACCCAGGGTCCTCACACTGAGATACATCCCCAGCCTTTCTTTCTTTATTTCTGATTTTGAGACAGGGTTTCACTAAGTAGCTAAATTGCCCAGGCTGGGCTCAAACTTGCGATCATCCTACCTCAGCCTCCCAGAGAGCTGGGATTCGGGGTCTATGCTGTGACACAGCTAAGCATTCCAGACCCCTCCCTCTACTCAATGCCCTTCCACCCCCCACACACCCATCCCCACTAGCAAGGCTAACCGAGCCACTCTAGCTCAGCTATTCATCCCGTCTCCCTGTCTCCCGGTGGCTCCTAACTACCAGAAGCAGCTAGCCATATTTTTCAACATACAAATTCGCTCATGTTACTCCTCTGCTCAAGACCCGCCCCAAAAGCTTCTACTGCACTGGAGCACACACACGCTGTCCCTTTCCTGAAGCCTACAGGAGCCTGCTTACCTGTCCGCGCCCAACCTGAGCCTTTCTCCCTGGCCTGCCACACGACAAGCTCTCACCTCCGGCTCCCTCTGCCTGCCCTGCTCCCCAACACGCTGGCTCTCGTCCCTCAAAGCACAGAAAGGCCCTTCCTAACTCCTGTAGGCACCCGTGACCTTACAGCACCCCTACCCCGCTGGCTTCCTTCAGGGCATTTCTGACTTACGAACTCCTACTTGCTTCTCTCTGCACCTGTCACATCTTTTCCATAAGGCCGTGAGTGCCATGAAGGTAGAAACCGCCTCACTCGCGTTTTGGCCCAGTACCTAGCACACTGCTTGGGACAGAGGCAAGTGCTCCCTGCCGAGCTGCTGAAGCGCCGGGCTGGGTTTACTCCCCAAGACCAGCAGGCAGGGAGAGGCAGCTCAGCTCACCACCAGAATAAAGGAAAAGATCTCCAGGGCCAGACCCACGATCAAAACACGATTTGTGACTTAAAAATTAGGGCCCACTATGATCACTAGGCCTTTGGGTAATCACCCAAAAAGTGCATCCTGGAGTCTGAAGCGTCCGGGAGGAGCAGCCAGCTCCCTGGAAACCAGGACATCAGCTGTCACCACCAGCGGCACCTCCGCACTGCCACTTCCTCACACGAGCACTCCTCAGGCTGCTGAAACAGTGTGTCGGTCTCTTTCCTGTTTTGGAGACACAACACCCAACACGCCACAACTTTAGGGAGAAAACAAGTACTTCAACTCGACCTTTAGCAGTCTCAGCCAGGCGCGGCTGTGTGGCCAGCCACGGTGGACGGGCGGTGGAAGGAAGACAGAATGGCAGAAAGGATGCAGGGTGGGGGGGAGCCAAGAGCAAGCACACGCCACCGGGCCAGGCCCCCGCGACCTACCCTCCCACCAAGCCCACCTCCCCGCAGCACGGGAGCTCACCTGCAGGTGGCCACAAAGCCCCTCAACCCAATCACCTTCCCACACACAGGACTTCTGGAAGGCAACGGAGATTCAAGTCACTCAGAACACATTAACTTCCAAACACAGGCAGCACAGGGCAATTCCAAAGGCAGAACTATACCCTATTTCTAGCATAAAAGGCAAAACTATGTTAAAACAAAAATTCTAATAATGGCTGTTTCCAGGCAATGAAAAGTGGCAATTTCTAAGGTCGGTTAATTTAATAAGCACGTCTGTATAGAATATAAATTAGCATAATTGAAGTGTGTTAGTTACTTACTTATTGTTGGCACGGAATACCCAAAATCCACAATTTTAAAAAGGAAAGCTTTTAACTTACAGTTTCAGAAGGTCACAGCCCACACATGGGCAGCTGGCAATGATAGAAGCACACAGCAGGAGGAAGAGCAGGAGATGGGCTGCTCCTGGCATGGTGGACACGAAGCCAAGCGAGGGAGGGCGGGCAGAGCTACCCTTCTGGGGTCCTGCCTCAGGCACCAGCCTCTCTTGGGCCAAGCCCCAGTGTTCTGTGCCCTCTGACCAGGCCCCACCTCCCAACAGCACACTGGTAATGTACAACATCCAGATACGTGCAGCTTCTGGGGAACACTCCATATCCAAACCGTAACATTCCACTCCTCGTCCCCAAGACTCATGCCCGCCTTCTTATACAAAATGCCCTGAGTCCTTCCCTAGGAGTTGCCAAAGTCTTAACAGTTTCAGCACTGGGAAAGTCCAAGCCCAAAGTTTCCTCTGAGATGTAAAGCAAACTCTCAGCTGCAAGCTCTTGTGAAAATCAAAGAAAAGTTTAAACACTTCCAACAGAGAATGGCACAAAGTAAACATTCCCATTCCAAAAGGTGATAGGAAGATGGAAAGCAACTGGACCAAAGCAGGAATGACGCCCAGTGTGACAATAAAGAACTCCGACATTAAACTCTGTGGCATTGCCTAGCGCCCGTGCACGCTGGCGTGAGACATGAGCTCCAAAGGGCATGGGAAGGCCCACCCTCACAGAATCCTATCTGGCTGTCAGGATGGCTACAGCATGCCTTTTGGGCTGGCTCAGTTTATATTCTGTAGCCTTTCTCAGTGGATGATTCACATTTCTGACATCTCCAAATTTCCAGCGTCTCCATGCACCTGAGGCTTCTCCTTCACAACTTCACTCAGTGCCCTTCTAGAAGCACACTGCCTGGCCTCTGGGGCCTACCTCTGAAATCTGAGTGGAAGCCTCTAGAACCTCACAACTCCTGTATTCTGGGTGCCTCTGAAATCGGCACCACATAGACGTAGCTGAGGACTGTAGAGTCTGGACCCCTTCAGCAACTACTGCCAAGACCTCTGAGCTTTTAGGGGGCTGAACCCCAGAAAACATTTTTCTCTTTAGCCTTAGAGAAGCTGTGGGGTATTCTTACAGCAAGGTTATTTGACTTCCCACCCTTTCCCTCATAAAGGGTGTGGTCTAACTGATTCCTCACACACTCCCGAAGTGTCTTTTATTTAGTCCTGCTTACAAGTACTTGGTTTCTTAATGCCAATCTCTTTAACAACAATGTGCTCTTCTGCCGTCTTCTGCTGTCTCTCAGTGTAGAGATGGATAAAAGCTGTAAACAGTACCTGTGTACAGCACTAACCACTGGGCTGTTTTGAAATTTCCTCTACCAGATTAAATAGTATACCACCCTTAATGTCAGTTTCAAGGTCTCTGGTCAAGGGAAAATTACAACACAATTTTTGCCAGAGTGTAGCACTCATTGTTTTTAGACAACTGCCAATACAATCCTCCTTCCCATTTGAAACTTGAACTTGCCCCCCACCTTGCCTTTTTTTCCTTTCCTTTTTTTTTTTTTTTTTTGAGATAGAGTCTCATCTGGGCTGGTCCTGAATTCACTATGGACCCCAAGCTGGCCTTGAACTCACAACAATCCTCAAGCCTCAGCCTCCCAAAGGCTGGGATTAGAGACATGCATCATCATACCCGGCTTATGTAGGGCTGGGGAATCAGACCCA
Source organism: Ctenodactylus gundi (assembly GCA_004027205.1). Taxonomy (NCBI): domain Eukaryota; kingdom Metazoa; phylum Chordata; class Mammalia; order Rodentia; family Ctenodactylidae; genus Ctenodactylus; species Ctenodactylus gundi. Next base: position 264,899 of record PVKB01001485.1, read on the forward strand.
GAACCTTGTGTTTGCTGGACAAACACTCTTAACTGTTACGCTATTCCTCCAGGCCAGAGCCTAGCCTTTAGAGTCCACACTTCTATCATTCTAGCATTCTGTTCTGAGCTCTGACCATAATTTTCCATCAAACTCAGCTCACAGCATTTTAAATCTTTTCTAGCCAGCATTTTCAAACCTTTCGAAACTTCTTCCACAAACCAGTATCAATAGCTTCTAAACCACATGGCCAAGAAAAGTAACTTCAATGACCCCACTCCTGGCACAAATTTCTGTCTTCTGATTATTCACTGCTGGAACAGAATACCTGATATCCTCAATTTAAGAGAAGAAAAATTTATTTTAGCTTAGTTTCAGAGGGTCAGGGTCCATATGTGGGCAGCTGGAGGTCGTAGAAGCACATGACAAGAGGAGGAGCAGGAGATGGCTGCTCCCGGCACCGGAGACATGAAGCCAAGTGAGGGCGAAAGGGCAGAGCTATTCGTCTGCATCCTGACCAGTAATCTGCCCCTTTGGGGTCAAATCCCAGTGTTCCACCCGTTCCACCAGGCCGACTCTCAGCAGACCAGCATTTTACAACATTGAGATACCTAAGATATTTGGGGAACACTCCAGATCCAAACCACAGTGTTAGGTAATTCACTAATTCCTCAAAGTAAGTCCAATAACAGAATGAAATAAGGTGTTTTCCTAACTTTATTCAGAAACAACATGCCTGATTAAAATACATTAAATTCAACATATTTTAACCTTATGTAATGATACTTATTGCTGCTGCTTATGTAATCAATATGCTTCTCAAAGAAAACCTGAAAAACACGTTCATAGGAAAACACTTCACATTTATGAAAATAAAAACCACCCCATTTTCCAAGCAACCAGAGAGACCAGGAGTGTAAATTTTATTCAACAAATGGCTATGTTTTAGATGAACTACAGTATTATGGAGATACTCTTTTAAAAAAGATTTAATTCTCTGAAGATACTCTGCTGACTATCGAATATCAGACTTCCACTCAGGTCCCTGGCTCTTCATGGAAAGAATCCAACGCAATCCACTCACCTCTAGGACAGAAGGTTATCTATCATGAGATCTCTGCAGGAACTGAGTAACACACATTCAGAACCTAGTCCGACGGATGCTGAACAAACGGGAGCCAGTCACTGCTACAGCTAAGAGTCACCCTGCTGGCAGACTTTCCACAGGTAACTTCAGCCTTCTGCTGGCCTGCCGGTACTGTGCCTCATCATGAGTCAATAGCGTTTTTCCTCCCTCAAGAGAAGCTCCAGGTCTCCTGCAACTTTATATCATTGTGCCAGTTACTTTCTTCATTGCTGGGACACGATATCCTATTGTATGAGTTATTTATTCCCTGCTGGGAAAGAATACCTGGCATCTCCAATTTAAGGGGGAAGATTTATTTTAGCTCACAACTTTAGAAGGTCTCACACCATCCATTCATATGCAGCCAGCAACAGTGGAAGCACATTGGCAGAGGTCTACTCAGAGAAAAAAAAAAACCTCTTCACGTCATGATAGACAGAAAGCCAAGTCAAGGAAGGGCAGAACTAAGCATACCCTTCCAGGTCCTGCCCAGTGGCCCACTCCTCCCAACCAGGCCCCGGCTCTTAACAGTACACGGCTCCATAGCTATCTCAAACATCGAAGCACATGAGTCTTTTGGGGAACACCCCAGATCCCAACCATAATACCTAATATCCACAGATTAGGGAGAAACAGTTTATTCTAGCTCAGTTTCAAGAGGTCTCGGTTTATGGGTGGCCGGTAATGGCAGGAAGCGTCTGGCAGGGAACAGCTGCCCACAGACTCACGAGAAGACCGAGGCTTGGGGGAAATTAGGGACAAGAATATACCCTTCCAGGCCATACCCTCAGCGACCTCCACACCCTCAGAGATGCCCCTCACCATCACCGATCTGCCACACCCCAGCGATCTGCCCCTCCCAGCCAAGCCCCGCCTCCCAACAGCACGTGCCATCCAGACATAATCCAAACACTCAGATACATACGGACTTCTGTTTTTCTGGAAACCCTTAGTAACAAATGTGTTTCAGAATTCAGAATTTCACAGAGGTAATACAGTATGTATAGTGTTTATTAAATAACCATTTGCAATACCTTATAATCAAATATTATTTCTATAAAGAAATTGTACAAATATTCATATTATTAATTGGTTTAAATAAAGACTGTTCATAGTCTCATCTCAGTTCAAATTAGGTCTTGCCCCTGTTTTAGCTTCTTGGTGCTGCTCCAAAAATTTACCACCAACTTAGTGGCTTAAAGCAGGGGTCTCTGTTAGGACTTGCGCTGCTCGGCAGGAAGGCAGCAGCAGGGAACAAGGCTTCATGTGTATTTACAGCCGCTCCCCATCACCCACACCGCTGCCTGAGCTCGACCTCCTGTCACAGCAGCAGAACTGGTCTCCAGGACCAAACAGGTCGGCTATCACCGGCTTGAAGAACACAAATGTGTTAGCTTACAGTTGTGGGAGGCATGTGCTCCTCCTGGGGCTCCCAGGGAGAATTTGTTCTCTGCCTTTCCAGCTTCTGAGGTTGCCTGCACCCCTGGCCCCTGGCTCCCTGATCACATCACTCCAACCCCTGCGCACGCAGCCAAT
>PVKB01001485.1:267639-289830 GCA_004027205.1 Ctenodactylus gundi
AAAAAAAAAAAAAAAAAAAAAAAAAAAAAAAAAAAAAAAAAAAAAAAAAAAAAAAAAAAAAAAAAAAAAAAAAAAAAAAAAAAAAAAAAAAAAAAAAAAAAAAAAAAAAAAAAAAAAAAAAAAAAATTTAAAGACAGTCTTATTCTATAGTCCAGGTTAGGGCCAAAATTTCTTTGTAGCCCAGGCTGGCCTCAAACTCACAGCAATCTTTCTGCTTCAGTCTCCAGAGTGCGGGGATTTACAGGTATGTAAGCTATGCTAACATATTTACAGGTTCCTCAACAGACATCTTTTGGGGTCTTTTTAATGCCCACTACAGCCACCAAAATACAGACAAAAAAAAATAATAAAAGAAAACCCACAAGCTTCCTGTTTAAAGTCTTTTGAACTTTAGAATAGATAAGAAACTCCGGACTAGTAAGACCCCGGTCGTGCAACAGCAGTAACATCAGCAGAGCCAACTTTACCAGGCAGTATTTGAAGTGATGAGTCTTTAAAGACGCAAAGGACTCTGGGAACAGTGGCACAAAAGGCAACTGTCAGACATTCCTGCCCTCAAAACTTTTCAGACAAAACCAAAGCAACAGACCCCGAGGCAGAAAACCATAGTAATATACTCAGGAAAGAGGAAACACAATGTGAAGGACATGAGACGAAAGTAGAAATGTAATCAAAGAAAGTAACGGGACGACCTCGGGACCAGATGCAGCGGAGGCAGCTGCCGTTCAGGATGGAGGCTGACCTCAGCTGGCAGGAAGGGAGCAGCCAGGTGGAAGCATTTCTGAGTCAATGGATGATGTGGTGTAATTCACCTTATACTGAAGGAAGATTAACTCGGCAAGAGGATGGACTCAAATCAGGAAAAAGCAGAAGAGCAGCAGGCCAGTGAGGAATCTAGAGCAGTAACAATAATCACCATTTCTACGCTGGTGCAGAATGGCATCAGGACGGCTGGAAGCCATAAGACATTTCTATCATGACTTTTTTTAAGTAACTACCAATGAATTACAGTGCCTACTATATACTGGGTGGTATTCTTAATGTTTTACAATTCTGACCCTACCAAAAAAAACTATGAAAGGGCCATGCATGGCGAGGCACACCTGTAATTCCAGCTACCTGAGAAGCTGAGGGAGGAGGATTTCCTAGACAACTTAGCCAGACTCTGTCTCAAAACATTTTTTTAAAGAGGGATGTAGCTCAGTTGGTAGAGGCTTACCTTTCATGAGCAAGGCCACAGGTTCAAACCTCTCTACTCAATAAAAGACTGAATTGTTAAATCCCACTTATGAAAGGGTTAAATTCCATTTTTATAGATGAGAAGAAAGTAAGCAATCCTACATTCTAAGCAGCGTGGTTGGGACCTGAATCCAAAAAGGTCTGACTACCCAAATCCGAGCCAGTTGTCTGAGTTACTTTTTCGTTGCTGTGACTCAGTACCAGACACACACAAACTAGGGGAGTAAAAGTTTCCTTTTAGCTCAGTTTGAGAAGGTCTCAGTCAGTTCATGGGCAGCTGGCAAGAGTGGAAGCACATGGTGGGGGCAGAGGTAGCTGCTCACAGCATTGCAAACCAGAAGCCGTGTCAAACAAGTCAAATCAAGTCCCAGAAGGAAGACAGGAAGCAGAACACATCCTTCCAGGTCCTATCTCAGTGATCTGCCCCTCTGGGTCCAACCTCAGGGTTCTTCCCTTCCCAGATTTAAGCCTCCACTAAACACCTGTAATCCAATCCACCACAAGCCCATAATCCACCCCTCCAGAACAGGCCCCAGGCTCCTGACAGCACATGGTTTCGTAGATAGTCCATAACATCCAAACACATCAGACTTTTGGGGGACCTTCCAGATCCAAACCATAATATTGCACTTCTGGCCCATAAAAAACTCCAGTCCATCTCCTCACGCAAAATGCATTTATGTTCCTGTAAGAGTTGCCCAAGTCTTCACAGTTATAGCATTGTTAAAAAAAAAAAAAAAAGTCCAAGTTCAAAGTCCCCTCTGAGATGTAAGGCAAACTCTCAACAATGTGCTTTTGTGAAAATCAAAGAAAAGCTACCTACCTCCAACATAACATACAACAGCATAGGATAACAATTCCCATTTCAAAGGGAGGGATAGGAGGATAGAAAGTAACTGGACCAAAACCAGTTCTGAACCCAGCACTTGGCTTAGCTTGCCAGTACCTGGGTAAGCTGTGGCAGCAGTGAGACGTCAACTCCCAAGGGCTTGGGTGGCCCCACCCCTGTGGCGTTGCTGCTGGCTGGACTTCCGTCTTCTCTCCTTTTGGCTGGATCCACTCACGGCCTATAGCTTTTCTCAGCTCACAACCCATGCTCCTGGCATCTCCAAAATCTCAGGGTCTCCACTGCACCTTAGGTGTCTCCTTCACAACCTCAAACACTGCCCTCCCAGGAGCACAGTGCCTGGCGTCCAAGGCCTTCCTCTGAAATCTGAAGGGAGGCGACCATGACACTACGACTCTTGCATTCTACATGCCTGTGAAGCCAGGACCTTGTAGACACTGCCAAGATCCACCACTGGCTTAAGCAGTAGCCTGGCCCCTTGTGTCACGGCTGCGGCAGCTTCTGAGTGCCATGATGGCTGCACTCTGTGGAGCCAAACTCTGGCAAGCACTTAGCTCGTTGGCCCTCACAGGGAGCCCTGGGGTACTTTTATCAGAACAAGATCTTTGCCTTTCTACCCTTTAACTGGTAAAGGGTGACATCTTCCTGATTTCTGAGACACCCTAAAGGGCTTGTTTTTACAGTCCCGATTCCCAGTACCTGGCTTCTTTTGAATCCTAGTCTTTTCAACTTCCCTGGGGTCTCTGGCCCCGCCACTGCAGGCCATGCAGTCTGGCAATCAAACTCTTTATATTATTTTTCTCTGCCATTTTTTCCTATCTTTCACTATGTAGTTGGCTAAAAGCCACAAACAGAACCTAAGTGGCAGCCTGAATATTGGGTTGCCTTGAGATTTCCTCTTCTAGACTGAGTAGTCCACTGCCCTTAATCTCACTTTCAGGCCAAGTCTTTGGACAAGGGCAAAATGCCAACAAACTTTCTGCCAGAGTGTAGCACGTCTGGTTTTCAGACCATTTCCCAACACAGTCCTCCTTCCCATCTGACACTTCTTGAGCCCGGCCTTTCCAACCCACATTTCTATCAGCATTCTGGTCTTCTGAGCTCTCCCAGGCTCTCCCATCAGGTTTGTCTCAGGGCACTCCAGGGCTTCTCCAGCTGGCATCCTCAAACCTTTACAAACTCCTCCCACAAACCAACTCCAAAGAGTTCCAAACTACATACTCAGGTAAAGTCACAGTGTCTCAGTTACTTTTTCGTTCCTGTGACTCAATACCCAACATCCACAAATTTAGGGGAGGAAAGGTTTATTTTAGCTCACAGTTTCAGAAGGTCACAGTCTATTCAGGGGTGGCTGGCAGCAATTGAAGTACACGGCAGAGAGAGGCAGAGGCAGCTTCTCACAACATCACAAACAACAGGGCAAGGTGAGACTAGCTGAAACTAATCCCAGTCCTCCAAGGAAGGCAGGAAGCTTCCAGGTCTCCTCCCAGTGATGAGCCCCTCCCGGATCCAGATGAGGAAGGTGTGGTAAAGCCCTCCCACACACTGTTAATCCCAATTTACACGTAGTTAATCTAATTTACATGCCTGTAGTCCACCCCTCCGGACTAGGCCCCAATCTCCCAACAGCACATGGTTCCACAGACACACTGTAACGTTTAAATACATGAGACTTTTGGGAGACATTCCAGATCCAAACTACAACACACAGCAACAACCGCATTTCTCTGGTGCCAATTTCTATCTTAGTGACTTTCTTATTGTTGTGACAGAACGCCTGACATGCACAAATCTAGGGAGCAAAGGCCTTCTGCAGCTCAGTTACAGCAGGTGTACCGCATCCTGGAATCTCATGTATACACACGCCTGTAGTCTCGGCAAACCATGACGCTGAGGTGGAGGGGTGGGGGAATCACAAGTTCGAGCCCAGCCTAAGCAATTTAGAAATTTAATGAGACCCTACCTCAACATAAAACAAAAAATGGGCTGGGGATGTACTTCATTATGGAGACCCTGGGTTAAATCTCCAGTACTAAAAAACAATCAAACCATAAAAAATATACATATGTTATATGTGTGTATCCATCTACATATATATCAGGTCTAGTTATCAAACCAACAAAAGAGAGGAAATGAAATCTTCTTTAAAATAACTCCTCAATCTGAAAGACAGAAAAAGGAAAAGAAGGATCAACAGTTGACACAAAAAATAGAAAAACAGACAAAGTGAAAGATCCTGATAATCATAATAGCCACAAATGACCTGAGCATGCTGATCAAAGGTACAGATTATAAAATTTCACTTTATAAAGGCCAGGGCCTGGGAACATAGCTCAGAGGGTGAGCACATGCCAAGAACGCACATAACCCGGGGTCTGATCCCCACACCACAAAAAAGTTCATGAAAAATCACAAGCCCTGCCTAAACGCTGCCTACAAGAAACCTGCTTCCAATACATACAGGTTAAAAGCAAAAGCACAGAATAGGTAAAGCTACTGCTAACAAAAAAAGGTGGGCTCCGTTACTAGGCAAAGCTGATTTTAATGAAAATGCTACTGAGTAAAGAAGATCATTCATACAATGATGGGATCAATTCACCCAGAGACATGACAGTCTAAAATGTTTATAAATTTATACAAATAAACAGCTTCAAGGCAAAGTACAAAGTAACAGAAAAGAAAAAACTGCAAGGTCCTCAGTTATCATCAGAAATTTCAACATCTTTCTCTCAATAACTGACAGAACAAAGAGACAGGAAATTGATAAGCAGACAGAGGACCGGAGGATGCCACCAGCCACTCATCCTGCAGAACAGGCTACACTGTGCAAGTATTCGAGTAACAATTTCCAAGACAAGCCACATTCTCTGCCCTAAGTCAAAATAAATTTAAAAGAATTCCTGTTCCTATAAAGTATGTTTTCTGACCACAACTGAATTAAATCAGTAGCAGAAAGATATCTGGAAAATTCTCAATATTGGAAACTAAGTAACAGATTTCCAAGTAACTGCTCAAAAGAATTAGATAATAATTAAGTACACACAGAGAAACATGACAGCTACTACAGTACACAGAGGAACAGGTACAGCACTCAGGAGCCTATTTTTAGAAAGATCTCAAATAAATGGTATCAAATATTTTCACCCCAAGAAACTGGAAAAAGTAGAACGGGGTGAAAAAAAATCAATAAAACCAAAAGCTTATTCTTTGAGATCATCAATAAAACTGGTGAAACCATAGCCACATTGATAAGGAAGAAAAGATAAAACTGTCAATATTTTCTACAATAAGCAAGAGACCTGGATTGAACTACAGATTCCACATGTAAAAAGAAAAGGTAGGCACAGTATGAATAACTTTATGTGATTATATCTGACATTTAGATGAAATGGACAACTTCTTGAAGGCCATGAACCACTGAAGTTCACTCAAGGAGTAAGAAATGGCCTGTCTAGTCCTTTGAAAAGAGGGCTTTCACTATCTGGCTCTGATACATGCTACAGACATGCTACAGAGCTATTGCCATCGAGGCCATGCTGCGTCAGGGTGAAAAGAAATAATCAAAGGATAAGAACCTACATTATCAATGCGCTAAAGAAAAAAGTAAGCTGGACCCCGGGGCATGAGCCTGTAATCTTAGAGACTGAGGCAGAAGAACAGCAGGAACTGAAAAGGGACTGGGGAGGCAGCTCAGAGCCAAGGCCCTGGGGCCAATCCCCAGTCCTGCAAAACAAAACAACAACGACGATGAAAAACAACTAAAAAAAGTTTTTATCTTTACTTCATACCATGTACAAAATTAATTAAATGAATCACAGATCTAAATGTAGGATGAGAAACTATGAAAGTTCTAGAAGAGAAATCATTGTGACCTTGAGTCAGCCAAAAGTTTCTCAGGGTCACACCAAAGGTGCAGTCTGTAACAGAAACAGCTATTAAATGGACTTCCTCAAAATTCAAAACTTTTACGTTTAGAAAGCTACTCTTTAAGAATGAAAAAAGAAGTCACAGGATGAGAGAAAATATTTGTAAATCAGCCATCTGATAAAAACACATGTACCTGGACTAAAAAGCTATCTTCAGAACTTAGTAATGGGGTTGGGGACGCAACCCAGTGGTTAGAGCGCTTGCCTAGCATGCACAAATCCCTGGGTTCAACTCCCCAGCACCACATAAAAATTAGTCAGGCATGGTGGTGCACAGTCATTCCAGCACTCAGGAGGCTGAGGCAGGAGGACTGCCGTGAACTCTAAGCCCGCCTGGCCTATGCAGTGAGTTCAGGACCAGCCCGGACTACAGAGCTAGACCCTGCCTCATAAATAAATAAATAACCTCAGTAACAAGACAACCCAACAGACGAATGGACTAAAATTTTGAACAAATACTTTACGTGTAAAATTACACGGAAAATATGTGAAAGAAGTTGTTGTCATTAGTCCCTAGGAAAGTGCAAATTAAAGCCAAAGAACAGCCAAAGTCCTACCATCTCTGTGGAAATGTAAAATGGCACAACCACTTTGCAAAAGCCTGGCAATCTCCCATGAAGCTCAGCGCTCATGTCCAGCATACGACCCAGTCACTCTGCCTCTAAGTGCTTTCTCAGGAGACATGGGAACATGGGCCTGAAGCAAGTGATGTTTTTTGTGCACCCTGAGTTGAAGGGAACCGGCAGAGCTGAAAACAACCCAAACGCACACACACAAATGCATGGCGAGCAAACTGCTGCCCATGAGAACAGCATTCGCCCTGTCTATGTGGATGTGTATGTGACCCCAGGGACTTTACACTGAGCAACATCCCAGCTTATTTTTATTTCTGAATGTGAGACAGGTTTTCACTACGTTGCCAACGTTGGGCTTGAATTTGGAGATCCTCCTGCCTCAGCCCCGCACAGAGAATGCAACACTATTCAGCAATTAAATGAACAGTAACCAATCTACTGACACAGATGGACCTGAACACCCCGACAGTAAGCACAGGAGGACACTCAGGAGAGCACACACACACACAGTGCGCGGCTCACATCCGCATTTGACAACGAAAGCCAACCTCGCGCGGTGGAGAGCCAAGCAGGCCTTATTTAGCGAAGGAGCTGGGGCTGGTGGAGGATGCAGGGAGAGAAAGGACACCAGGATGCCGAAGGGACTCCTAAAGACACGTGAAAACCGAGGGAGCGCACCGCAGTGCACACGCCTTCCAACCAAGGACAAAATCCATTCTTCAGAAGGAAGAAAATTCAGCAGATACGGAGACTCAGACCCACAGGCGGATGTGCTGAATGTCATATCCACGTCATGTCATGGACCCGTGCAGTTAAAATCTTATTCCTTCCTTCTACCTGACTCTAGCAGATAAACTGTTCACTCAAACAAAATAGCAACAGCACCAAGGGTGTGACAGGGTAGCAGGATACAAGGAGAGGCCGAGACAGGAGCCGGAAGCCCGCCTCCAGTGGCGCTGGTGTTGCAGGAACACGGGCTTCCATCCTTACACCCCTGTGAGCGGGTCCTGCAAACTCTAGGGGAAATGTCAAAAAAAATTTTTTTAAGAAGCATGATTGCTATTCTAAGAGTGGGAGACAGAAAACAGCAACACACAACACGCCCAGAGTCATAGTGGGAAAAAGGAGGACAGGAAGGGACCGAGCCCAAGTGTGGTGTGCCAGGCAGCTATAAACAGGGCACACCAATAAAACACCACAGTGGCAAAAACATGCACAAAGCTACGTTCTCTGCAAAACACTTACTTCAAATATAAAGACATGAATTAAAAGTAAAAAGATGGAGGAAGACCTGCCTTGCTCAAACAGACCTAAAGAAAGCCAGGAGCGGCTGGATCCACGTTAGACAAAGGAGATTTCTGCACAAGAGAACGAATCAGGTAAGATTAAAAAACACAATACAATACAATACAATACAGGGACCAGTCCTCCAGCATCGTGGCACTTACTATGTATGCCGTTAGCATCACAGCACCAAAATGCAGGCCACCGTGCCATGACGGCTGGATCCACTCGCAGAGGCGGAGACGTCAACACCCTTCTACCGGGGCAGGACTGACCCAACAGGCATAGCAGCTGTGAGGATGGAGCTGAGCCAGAGCCTCGTCCACCACTCAGACCTCATGGCCATGCGCGCCGTCCTTCACCTGGTGGCAACAGGACTCGCTCTCTCCTCAAACTCCGAGGGACAGGAGGCAAGGCCACCTTCTGCACCATGAAACATGCCTGAAACATGCTACCCCACCAGGTATGTATGTGCTCAGATCCCTATGGAATGAAACTCGCGGCAGCAACAGAAACACAGACGGAAAATCCAAAGTCACGCAGACGATGAACACCACATTTCTAAACAACACACACTTCAAGGTCTCAGGAGAAGTTTTAAATATTCTGAACTAAATGGCAAGGTAGTTTGTCAAAATCTGTGGGACGTGTCAGTATCAGTGATTAGAGCAAAATTTATTGCACTGGAGGGATGCATTTTTTTTAAAGGATCTAAATAAAATTGAGAATCTAAGAAAATCAGAAAAAGAAGTCATGTAAGCGACAGGCAGGCCAAGATTTTAAAAAGTAAAACTTAAGACAGGGCTCAGCAGCACAGCACGAGCCCAGTGCGTGAAAGCCTGGGTTCAATCCACAGCACCCACGAGGGGTCAAGGAATGTTCAAAGTTAGGACAGAAATCAGTGAAAACAGAAGCAGGAAATCGGCGGAGAAAATCCATGAGACCGAAGGAGGGTGCTTTGAAAACCGCAACAAAACTGGTAAACGCTAGCCGCACATTACAACACACCACAGGGCTTTTATTCTGGATTTTTAAAAAATTGAGTGTTGGTCTTCATCCTCCACTAAACACAAAAATAACATCTCACTACTTCCTGCTTCTGCAGCGTGCTTTTGTGCAGTTTTCTGGTGCAACATCTAGGTCGGGGGCAGAGTATGCATGTTCATGTAAAGAAAGACACATATATACAACAAATATTTCTTTTTAACAAAAGGACTGGAAAACAAGCTAACTTTTGTAGCAATATGAAAAAAACTGACTCCATGATTTTTAGTGGAGGAACCAAACAAGGGAACCCCTGGTTCCACACATGAGCTTATTCATCTTCTCTTAAAATGAATCAGTCGATGCAGAAACTCACTTACTGGAGTAGGGCTGAGCTAACTGTTGGGGGTGGGGGAAGCAGTGGCCGGGCCACCGTCAAACACCAAAAACAACATTGCGACCATCCTCATCAAAGGCATCGGCTCACTCAAGGCCACCTGCGTAGAATCCCTTGGAATCCCTCGCGCCTAGGCTTGTTCTCAGGTGCTTTGGCGATGCAACATAGGAGAAACCGGCTTTGACACCACACACACCTGTGCTCCGATCCCACTTCAATTCATCAGCCGTGTGACCTGGTACAAACTCCCTACTCTATGGCAGGACTTGGTCGGTCGACTCATACCAGAAATAAAATTCCACGTAACTTATGCAAAAATGAGGAAGGGCGACAGGACACTGATGCCACTTGGACTGCGTCTCAGGGCCGTGGACAACGGCACGTGGGCACAGCAGATCTGCTTCTCTGCACTTGGTTCTGGGTGCCCCTTCTCTGCGTATCCCACTCCCACGGCTATGGCAGACCAGTAAGAATGCCAGTTTTGTATCGCACAGCTTTACCCACTGGAGAGAAGCCTATCTAACCTCTGGGCATCCAGCACCCACCAAAAAGCTCTGGGCGACCTAGTCAGTGCAAGTATCTGGGCCACTGAACTACAGAAATGTATAGGAGTGTGACTGAATGGTCCCCCAGCCCCCTGCAAGCCAAGGCGATCTTCGCAGAGGTCAGTCTGATCGAGTCATCACCCTGATTTAAGTCCTTCGTGGGTCTTCCCAGCAGGACAAAATCCAACCCCTCGGAGCTGGGCTGCGTGGGCCTGGCTCCTGTTTACCTCCGCAAGCAGCTCCCGCCAAATCACCATCTCTCAGACTCCCTAGGCTTTAGCTGCTACCCAGCCGGCCATCTGCCACTTCGGGACGCGTCACCGGCGTCTCTGCTGTCCTCTTTTCTGCCCAGCCTCTGCTAGTGGTGCCCACCAGAAGCAGCGCCCAACTCCCAACGTGAACTCAGTTTTCTGCTCCTTCAGTGTTCTCCACTCAATTTCTAATAAAGGTCCCAACGTATCCAGCCTGTGTCTTGCTACACTGCCAACTCCCAGAGGCCAGGGACCTACCCCCTAGCACCTAGCTGCCCCTCAACAATAACACGACCAACTGGCTCAGCCTGGCGCAGCCTGGTGAGGGGGACTGCACAGGCAGGCGGACTGCAGAGGAGGGAGGCCACGGAGGCACATTTCCTGTCATCGAGTTACCAACGTGACTTCTCCAACTGCGACCCACAGGGGAAGGTGAGAGAAAACAGTTCCCAAGAACCTGGGCAGAGCAGACAACTTACTTAATTCAGTTAACCTCCTTCTTCTGCAAAATCCTCATCGTGCTATGTAACAAATAAAGCAAAGGTAACAGCACCTAGAAAATGACTTGCACACAGCAAGCATGCAGTACCACTTCTCCCCTCCTAGGAGACCACGCTGCCCACGACCTTTGATTATCACCGGTCTCCACACAAGAAGTTAATTAACCTAACAAAATACTCCAATGTGTCTGACAAACAGAGCTGGGTCTCCAACCACTATTCTCACACCCTAGGAGAGGACTGACAGGAATGGGGGTCCCTCGAAGCAAAACTAGCCACCAACCACACACCCCACAAAACTGCCCCGACCTTGAAGAGCTCAGGCCGACTCCACCGCATCCCATGCTAATTCCATGTCCTGGATATGCTGGGGAAGGAAAGAGGCACGGAAGGAAACACGAACCACTGTACCAGCACCACACAGGCAGACTAAAAAGCCTGGCTTCCAAGAATACACATGTGAAAAGGATCAGAACTGCGTTCTTCTCAAAGGTAGATCCAACAGAATTCCCTTACGTGTGTAAGCAAAGACATTAGAAACCGAAAACAAGCACTCGGCAAAGGGAGTCAGTCAAGGGAGTCAGTCGACCGGCTGCTTCTCACCTGTAGCCGCAAGAAAACTCACAGGTCATCTACCTCAACTTTCCCCTGTGACAACTGACAAAATCAAAGGCCCTGAGGGGCAACGTTCCTGCAGATCCCCGCCTTCACTTCTCACAGGTGACAGCTAAGTTCCTAATTAATGGCGCCAGGGCCAAAAGGACTGGAAGATCACCGTCCACAGTGTCACAAGAGCTTCTTATGTTCATATGAGTAGTTTTACAATTCCTTAGTATTACACCGTAATTCTGTAATTCCGGTATATTATGAGTTAACGAGGCGGCCGTGCGCTGTCTGTAAATCTAACCACGAAACACAATGCTTCTGCCAAAGCAAGCTCCAAGTCCCAGCCCACACTTAAATATTATAAATCTCATTTGAAATTAGGACCTCCAATGTGTCAAGACTCAAAATTATAAGGAAATGGAACAAGCTAAAACCACAAGATTCTTCATTTCATAAAAATTTCTGTTTCAGGGATCATTTATTTTTGAAATCAGGTACTGACATATATCCCAAGATATAACTGCACGTCTTTTTATTAATATTTCACTGGAAAATTTACATCAGAAAGAACATTTCTATATTCATCTTCAGAAAAAACGACAGTCGGTATGCACTTTCCCGGAGTGAGCTATGTTTCCTGGAGTTGGCTAGCGCAACCCACTCAGTACCTAGGATATTTAAAACTATGTGGTTCACAGATGATAAAAGAGAAGGAATGGAGGTTTCAAAGAACCCCCAACTACATTCTGCTTTCTCTAGTTAAACTATACTGAAAGTGTTTGATAGATCTACCTTTCCAATGTTGCCTTCCTGGCTATTCCTTACTCATTTTATTTGATTAAAAAAAAAACTGTGCCCCTTTTTCTTAAAACCAAGCTGTCACTATGCTAGCCCCTCTGGACTTAGGACAAGATGCTGCAGATTAGTTCCTGTCCTCTGAGCTTAAGAAAAGCCTTGAATTACCTTCATTTATCCAAGCAACAAGGACGAGTAAATGTTAGCTCATCACTAACGAAAATATTATACAATGTAGCCAAATTCATTCTCAAAAAAACCTTCTCTATATACAAAAGTAATTATAAAGATACTTTAAGTGTCTCATGGTCCACATAAAGTCCTCTCATTGTCTTGTGACTCAATACCTGGCTCCCACAACTTAGGGAGGAAAGATTTATTGTAGCTCACAGTTTCAGAAGGTCTCAGTCTGTTATGGGTGAGCGGCTAGAAAATGGTGGAATCATATGGTGGGGCTGCAACTAGAGCCAGAGTGGGAGCCAGTGCTCCAGGAGACAGATTCTCGCAGCATGGTGGAACCAGCACGGAACCAGCACACACCCCTCCAGGCCAAGCCCCAAGCATCTGTCCCTTGCAGCCAGGCCCCACCTTCCAGCACTACACAGTATCCACAGGCACAGGAGGGTTCTGGGGGACACTCCAGATCCAAACCAGGACACTCATAGCGTAACCAAACGCACTGATAGTGGAAATGAGGCACTTGACAAAGGCATTTTAAATTATTCCTAAAGTTAAGCAAATTAAATATGGTAATATACAATGGCATATAGTGCCTCTGAACAGATGGGTATTTACAAACCTGAATAACAAAGTAGCTCTACACCGCAGCTTACACAATGATCCCATCTATGCATATGGGATGGTGCCATCTGAAAATTCTTCTAGTGAAAAATAGCTTTAATGTCTTATAGATATCTTATTTTTCACAAATTTAATTCGATATTCTCCTTACTACCAAGTCACACAATTTTTCATCAGTATTCACTTTCTATACCTAGTAATTGTGTAAAAGTATCAATGATAATAAGTCTGCAGTCAAAAACCCTTGCTATATGAGAAATACTTCAATTTAGAGCCCTAGCTGCCCAAAGCAAAAGTCAACGTAAATCAGCCACTGTGACATGCTTTGGAACACCCCACAGACATCTTCTATAGCTTTGTACACTAAAATATTTCTATCAATCATTAGCTGAAATATTCAAAAAATCTAAAAACACTATGGAATCGTATTTACTAAATGTACGCATACTACCTAGTGAAACAGAAGTGTATTATCTGCTTGTATGTAAGAAAACTGAGGCACACAAAGGTGCCCATTTTGTAAATTGCAAGGTCATTTCCCAGCTCAACAACTGATCAGACACCATGAACTGCTAGGGACACCAATCTCAAACAGCATTAAACAACTGCGGTTCCTCAGATCCACCCCTGCAAGGCCTGTGTGCAACTGTTTTCATCAAATGGGTCAAAGCAACAAGCTTTAGCAAGGACAAACACGGAAAATTTTTAAAACAGAAAAGAAAACAAAACCATTTGGGTATTAAATCCTTTATTTTCACATAATGAGATTTAAATGATTTTTTAACATAATAAGCAAGAAACAGCTGTTTCTTACATTTTCAAGAAAATAGTTCATCTCTCAGGGAGATCAGGCAGAACTGGAACCTATCCATCCTTGTAGATAAAAGTTAGAAAAATAAAAAAGAAATACATGACAATTAATCAGATTACCTGCTACTGCAAAGAAAACTGAATAAGCACAAAATTCAGATAAGTCAGGGAGTACCCAAGACAG
Organism: Ctenodactylus gundi; assembly: GCA_004027205.1. NCBI lineage: Eukaryota > Metazoa > Chordata > Mammalia > Rodentia > Ctenodactylidae > Ctenodactylus > Ctenodactylus gundi. The sequence continues at coordinate 281,384 of PVKB01001485.1, forward strand.
CAGGAAAAAACCCCCACCTTAAATTGAAAACCTTTTCATTTAACGGAAGGCTGGGATTAGTAAGCAAAAATTGTGCTGCTGAAAAATAAACACGAAACTTTTCTTATTCAACACTTGAGACGTTTTATAACAAATACTGTATTCAAATAAGTAAAAATACTGTAACAGAAACTTGGAGCTTAAGAGCCAAACTGTCCCTCTGAGTCCGGCCTGAGATTGCATTTGTAATTACGATAGCAGGCTTAAATAACCAATGCACCAACAACTGCAATTAAGAGGCAGAAACAAGGTTTGGCTACTATTAGGTGAAGCTAACAACAAAACGTGTGTGTGTGTGTCTGTATCTCCCTCTCTACATATAGAAATATGACCATATATATATTTAATATATGAACCCAAGGCACACCTTAGCAAAGGCTCGAATTCGGGGAGTCATATTAGGTCCCTACGCTAGCCAGGGACCGATTAATGAATTAACCGGATACAGGACCTGTCGCGGGGGTCCGGGTGAGATGCGCACGCTCGCTTCCGTCCTCCGCCGAGCGCCAGGGAAGGTGTGGGATGCCGAAGCTAGGGGGCACGCTGCCGCCAGGGGAAGAAACATGGGGAAGGTGCAATGGATGCTGCTGCTGCTGCACAGCTGAATAATTATCTGGGTGCCACAATGGGCGAGTCCGGGCGACATCAGCGCCCGGCGAGTGGCTCCTAACTCTGCCCGAGGCGTCGCCCCAGTCAGCGGCTTCGGCAGCGAGGGCCCGGCTATGCCTTCTCTTCAGGCGGAAAAAAGGAAAAAAGGATGCCCGCGCTGGTTTTCCCGTTATGCCCTCAGCCACGGCGCCGCGCGCCCACACGCCAGGACCCGAGCCCGCAGTCCGGAGCTCGGGCTCCGCGGGCCGGCCGGGGCTCCCCCGCCGATCGGGACGCAGCCTTCCCGGCGCGGGGGCGGGCGGCGGGAGGGACTGCGGGGGCTGGTCGTGGGGGCGGCGCTGTATCCCAGGTGAGCACCTCGGGCCGGTCCCCGCACCCCGAGACGCTCCCGATCGCCCCCGGCCCCGGCCCCGGCGGGCGGCGGGAGCAGGGAAGCCCGGGATGGGGGCGGGGGAGGCGCGCCCATCCATCCCCGCGACCTATGCGGGCCCCTCGGCTCGGGCCGCCGGGGAGGAGGTGTCCTCTCCACCCGAAAGAGCCCGCCAGCCCTGAGACACTCGCGCTCACCGTGAAGTCGTGGGGGGCTCTAGCCTGACCCCTTCTCCATGCTTCGGCGACGTCCGCCGGTCCCGCTCAGACCCCGGACTCCACCGAGAGCCCCCAGGAGCGTCGGGCTCCGGGGTGGAGTCTGTTCCCGGCAGCGGCCGAAGCACCGGGCCACCGGGATGTCGCCTGCAGCGTCCGCCGGACCCACCGTGTGCGCGCGGCGCGAGCGAACAACACCGCGAGCCTCCGCGGCCCTCGCCCGCCCCCTCCCCGCGCGCGGTGCTCCACAACCGGGCGCCGGGATCCGCGCCAAGAGCAGGGGGACCGCGACACTCTCTGCACCTAGTCTCCCAGGCAGGGACCCGCTCCCGGCCACGCAGAGGGCTTCGCGCTGCAGACCCTCTCGGCGCCTAGTGCCCAGGTACAGTCGTGGGGGGAATCTCAGCCTCCGCCCACTCACCCAACAGTTGGGGGTGCAGATCGCTCTTCCCCCCGTTCCCGAGGCTCCGTGGTATTACCCAACCCTCAGTTTGGGGGGAGGGGGCCGGAGAGACCGGCGCTTGGCTAGGGAATGAGGGAAGATGATAGCCAATTGAATGAACCGTCCATTGGGGGGCGGAGTCAGAGGAAGGCCCGTCCCCCATGGTTCCGCCCCCCTCGCGATAAACTACACTTCCCACAGTGCCCTGGTTATCTTCCGGCCGCTCTGCACGCCGGGAGTGTGGGCGGGCCTCCCGAGTCCGTAGGTTTCAGCTCTCCGACTAGGTCCTGAAAGTCATAAACTATTATCATTCCCTTTGCTTCCGTAGCTGCATACTTCCAAACTCCAAATTCGACTACAATTATTATGCTAATAATTACTGTATTGTTTCCAAGTGTTAAAAATGATTTCTTAGCTAAGAAGATCGAGTCGTTTCTGTGGTAACCGGACCGGACCTGGCGGCCGCTGCAGCTTCTTCCGCCCGGGCCTGGTCTCTCCAAAGGGTCCGTCGCCGTCATGTCGGCTGCGATTGCGGCTCTGGCCGCTTCCTACGGTTCGGGCTCAGGATCCGAATCGGACTCCGACAGTGAGGGCAGTCGATGTCCGCTGCCCGCCGCGGACTCCCTCATGCACTTGTCTAAATCGCCTTCCGCCAGGCCTTCTCTCGCCGTGGCGGTGGACTCGGCGCCGGAGGTGGCCGTCAAGGTAAGTGTTCTGGCGACGAAGCGGCGTGCGAAGTGGCTTCAGCTCCAGACCCGCGCGTTAGGAGACGGGTTGCTAACGCTGAGGACTCTTGAATTTTCCGGAGAATTGGATTTTCGGGAGAACCCTGCGCTCCCCTCTCCAGAAAAAACAAACTAGGGCCCTAAAATTGAAGCGTGGGGCTTTGGACGTGGCCTAGACGGAGCAGGTGTAAAGCAGAGCAGGTGTCGTAAATACGACGAGCAGGACTCCCCAGCTAGAGTTTGCTCCCTTGCTCGCAGTGAGCGGTGGCTTCGCTTCATTTTGCAAAGTTTGAGGAACTAGGTTCTGATCCTCGCTCCACCGCTTGTGAACTCGGCCGAGTGATACATCCCACTGGCTTCTCACCTGCGCAGTGGAGATCATCCTTAAAGCACTTACCTATGTTGAGAGGGTTATCATGAAGGGAAATAAGGCTCACGGCACTGACAGACGTGTAGCCAGATTGCATAAGTATTAACTACCGTGATTATAGGTTAATACAGCAAGGACAAGGTGTTGGATCTAGGAACCAGTGCGTGATCCCACAGGTGAAGGTGGTAAAGGGAGAGCGCGGGTCCTAGCGTTCATTTGGCACTTACATAAGCCAGACGCCTGTGTCATTATTTCAGTCATTATAGTGGAAGGGGCAGCCAATTAAATGAGGCTAAATAAAGTAGTTACAGGTGGATTGAATACTGTGAAGGGAAAAAATAGGAGTGTGGCTCTTCTAGGTTGATTGGGACATCTCGCTGAAAAGGCCTCTGGGAAGTGTGAGAAGCCATCCCAGGACAATCCCTGCATGAGTTCCAGGCAGGGGGACTGGCGCCCCTGGAAAGGTGCAGCACTTAGGAATTGAGGAAAGGCTGGTGTGGCTAGAGGCAGGTAAGACCATCCGCTGGTCGGTGCTGGAGCCATGCGTGAGTGATTAGAAGCTTAAGATGTGGACCAGAAGGTGGTGTAGACATTTGCATGTAAGATGTTCCCAAGTGATATGGCTCAAGAAGGCTGGTTTTTAGCAAGCTATTTGTGAATTTGATTTTTTTATTGATATCCAGCATGAGAGAATGCTTGGAATTCTGTCTTTAGAGCAAAATAAAACTCTCCTGAGGCAAGACCATCCAGCAACTTCCTGAGTCTATGTTCCTCTTAGAGCTCTTGGGCACCCTCTTCTTTCTCCCCTCCATTTTCTCCTGGCCCCACCTCTGGGCATAGTGCCCTCCCAGAGTGATGTACCAGGCCATCCAGGTGTCAGCTCCTGCCACCTGGCTTGCATCTTTGCGTCAAGGGACACTGTTTCCATAGTGCCCCCTTCTCAGGATGTCCTCTCCCTTTGGCCTCCGCAGGACGGTCCTTGGCCTTCGGGTCCCCTTTTCTGCCCTCTTCAACGCTGATGTTTTCCAGTCTCTGCCCTAGATCTCGCTGCCTTCCACATACCAACCCCCAATACCTTCAACCTCAGGTGAAGTGTTAGCACAGGCTTGCGCTAAGACCCCAGGATTCAAATACTACCTCCAGCAATTACCTACATGGCAACCATGGATAAGTTACTTACGGGGTCTGAGCCACTTTTCTTCATCTTTAAAGCAGGTTTAACACTGGCTTCTGTCTCATGGAATTAGAGGAACTCGCAAAAAGCATGTAAAGGAATTTAACAATGCGAGGTACACAAGAAACACTGATAAAAGGTCAGCCATCTGGATTATTTCCAGCTCTGAACGCCTTCTCGCTCGAGACCTTACGAGCATCTTTCCCCGCTGTTTTCTCAGGTCAGCCCCTCCGTTCTTGTTTTCATTGGCACAGCTTTCATAGCCTCCTGGTTTCTCCTGAAAATTATTCTCGACTTTTTCCCCCGCTCAGCCTTTGATCTTGGGTGGTGGGTCCCGCCTGCTGTTAATGAGTGACACGTGTGAGGTTCTCTCTGTCCTGCTGCTGCACCTGCAGAAGACTCACTGCACTGACCTCAGAATCTCGTTTTCTTACGACATTTTTAATCTTTTGCCTGGCCTTTCTGTTTATTCCGTTTGGTCTCCCAGCTCCATATCCCTGTCATCCCTAGAATGTTCTTCCTAATGTCTAATTTCTTCAGCTTCTCAACCCAAAAATACTGTATTGCTAGTAGGTGGAGAATTTTTAAGTTCCTTATGTGGTGTGCAAAGCCAGCTATTCATTCTCCCATGTTAAGCTCTTAATAAAGCCCCATGAGCCTAATTTCCTTTCTTTCTTCAGAGATCTGCCTGTGCTAGTCCGTGCCTCCTGCTTCCTGCCCACGCTGCATATTCCGCTGTTCTTCACTCTCAGTGCTCACCTCCCTTCAGCTGTCGCCCTTGCCACACTGCCAAGATTCGTTGGTGCCTTAGTTAAGAGTCGCAGAGATGCAGTACCTGACGCCCGTGACATGCAGGAAGGGATTCTTTTAGCTCACCGTTTTGGAGGTGTCGGTCCTTGCACAGAAGCTGGCATAGTGGAAGGGCGTGGCCAAAGACAACTGCCCTTAGTGATCCACCCCCTCACCACACCTCCTAACCGCCCAGAATCACCAGGGGATCCATCCACTGATGAGCACAGTGCTCCATGATCCAGTCACCTTCCAGGCACATGAGACTTTTGGAGGACATTTTAAATTTAAACCATAATAGTTAACTTTTTACTTTCCTCTAGGAAGAAGGCCCCAGCGATTGTTCTGTCTTCTGCTTTGTGTGTCCCATACCTGGCATACAAGATCAGGGAAGTGGACTGGATAGGAGAATGGAAAAAAAAATAAGCAGTGTAGTTTGGATCTGGACCGTCCCTCAAAAGCCTCCTGTGTTTAGGTGCTGTGGGTTGTCTGTGGACTCCGAGTGCTGGTGAGGGGTGGGTGGGGAGGGTATGGCAGATTACTGGGAGCAGCTGACCTGGAAGGACTTCCCTCGCCTAGGTTTCTCCCCAAGCCCTGACTTCCCTCTTGGAACTTCCTGAGCAGCTCTCCTACAGACCCCTCCTGCCAGTGCCGCCCCCATGAAACTTCCTAAAGTGTAAGCCAAGGTAAACGTGCCCTCACTTAGTTGTGGGTGTCCTGGGAATAAAAGAGTAAGTAAGTGAAACAGGAAGTCTTTTGAAGTATGTGCATTGAGGGTCTGAGCTTCAGAGCTGGCTGGGCAGTGGGCGGCTGGCATGGTGACTATAGGGCACCCTCAGCTCGGGGTGAGGAGTTGCACGAAGAACTTCCACAGGGCCAGTAAGAGCAGAGCAGGGCTGTGCCCCACCCCACGGCAGTGTGCTCAGGGCTGACGTGAGAACCGTTACTTCCCCACGGAGAGGGTGGAGATCGGAGCACACAGTCTGAGTGATAATTGTGAGTGGTTGGAAAATGAGAATGACATAAGCAGCATGCTGATATGTTCACCTAGAGGTGGTTGAGGTGGGTTTGATACCAAGTATTTGGGCAGAAAATTATGTTTTTAAATCATATTTCCCTGAGCACTAGTGACGTTGGTTATCTTACTTGCTATTGGCGATTTGATTTTTCTCTTTGTACTAACTATTGGGTTGCCCTTCTCTTCCATTTTTAGAGGATCTTTGTGTATTCTGGATACCTCCCTTCATCTGCCACATTTGTTGCAAAAAACGTTCCCAACTAGTGGCTTTTCTTACCATTCGTATTGTCGTTTGTTAAGCACAGTTGCTTGGCCATTCTCTCCAGGTTATTCCTTTATGGGCTGTGCTTCCTGGTTTTACTTGAGAAATCTTTGACCCAAAGTCCTGAAAACATTCTTCCTATTATCTTTGGAGCCCATTACAGCTTTGCTTCCACATTCGATTCACTCATCCATGTGAAATTAGTGTAACGTGTTGTGAATGTTCTGGTTTTGTTTGGTTTTTAGTGGTGCCGGGGATCACGCCTGCTAGGCAGTTTCTCCACCACTGAGCTCTATCCCCTGCCAGTATGAAGATTCTTACCAATCCAGTTTGGGATTGGGCAATACAGTGTCCTCGCCTGTGGCTCTTGTTGAGGATGATGTTCAGGAATATCTGGGCATTTCTTAAGTTCTGCTAACATGCCGATAGGATTTATTTTTTTGAGATTGCATTGTTATGTGTTATTTTAGAGGCAGTGTTATTATATCCATTCACTTAGGTCTTTAGGGTTTTTTTCTAAAGCTTATGTAATTTTCTCCATCATGCTCCTACACCATTTTGTTGCAAGGACTTCTAGGTGTCTTTTATTTTTATTGTATCATATTGGTAGTGTTATTTTTTCATTTGTTTAACTTTCTCTCTGACCTTATTCCTTATACAGTCATATCACCTGTAAATATGACAGTATTCTTTTCTTTCTTTCCATCCTTACTTAATTTTCTTCTTCCCTTACCATGTTTGCTAATAACTCCATAAAGATCAAAATTTTAAAAAGATGCAAAAATTATATACCAGGCAAAGTCTAACCAAAAGAAAGCTGGCCCTAGTTGTATTAAGATCAGTTCCATAGATTTTAAAGCAGAAGCATTCTTAGAGTCAAAAAGGATAATATCATAATGATAAAAGGTCTGCTCACAGAGGTATGTAACAATTAAAGTTTCAAGCAGAAAGTGACAGAACTACCAGAAGAAAATGACAAATGTAAAATCATAATAGATTTTAATATACCTCATGACTGATAGATCAAGCAAAAGATACCAACAATGATACAGAAAATTTGAACAACACAGTATGTACAAGAGCAAGACTTTGTCCCATTAAAAAAAGCAAAAATACATAAAGTAATGTGTATACATAAAGTATATACATTGTACCTCATGGTCATAGAACATAGGACCTATTTAACACAGTGTCTTAAGTTACTTCTCGTTGCTTGGACTCAATACCCAACATCCACAAATCAGGGGAGGAGAGGTTTATTTTAGCTCAGTTTTAGAAGGTCACAGTCACGCAGGGGCAGCTGGCAATAGTGGAAACACATGGCTGAGGCACAGGTGGAGGCAGCGCCTAACAAGGTTGCAGACAGGAAGCCGAGCCAAGTCAGGTCGAGTCCCCAGTCTGAGAGGCAGGAAGTGGCATATATGTCCAGGTCCGTCCCAGTGTTCTGCCCCTTCCAGGTGTGGTTCCAATCCACCACACCTGTAATCCAATCTACACACCAGTAATCCACCCCTCCAGATCAGGTCTGAGTCTCCCAGCAGCACATGGTTCCATAGACAGTCCATAACATCCAAATACATGAGATTTGAGGGATGTTCCAGATCCACACCACAACACATGGGATATTGTTTTCAAGCACTAATGAAAAAGATTTTTAAGAATTGAGCATATCTTAGAGCAGAGATTGGCACACATCAGTGAGCAGCCCTTTCCAAATGTAATGCCATTCTTAGCTTGTTAGTGCAAAACATAGACTGTTAAGTTCCCATAGTTGAAAGTTGTTAAATTGCGCTTGTTAGTAAATACTCCCATAGGCCAAAGGAGAAAAAAAAAACAATGTATTTTGAACTTAACAATAAAGAAAATAATACTCAATGAGACATAACATGTAACTGTAGGAAATAATTTTTTAAGCATAATCTCAAACTGGGCATGATGGTGCATGCCTGTAATCCCAGCATGCTGAGAGGCTGAGGCAGGAGGATCTCAAGTTCAAGCCCACCCTGGAGAACTTGGTGACCTAGCAAGACCCTGTGTCAAAAATAAAAATAAAAAAGTATTGCAGCTATAACTCAGTGTGCAGGCCCTGGGCTCAGCCCCCCTCTCAGCCCCAGGAAAGGCATGTAGTCTCCCACACACAGTGCAGGAAAGGGGACAGACAGCGCACGCCGAGGCCTCGTTCTTTGCGTTTTCTCACGGTCCCGTTCTTGTCTCGCCATCACGTAGAAATGATGCGCTCGGTTTCTGCGTTCTCGGCGCCTGCCCCAGACACCGCAGTGTATCCGAGTTCCTGGCCCCCTTCCCCGTCATCAAACAGTTTCGTTAGCGACTCCTCACGCGGACGGCAGCTGCTGTTACCGGTTAGTGCGTGCCTGGATGCGCGTGTGCACGCACACAGACACTCTGTCTCTGTCTCTGTCTCTGTCTGTCTGTC